>OVBJ01003070.1:0-13906 GCA_900406535.1 Noccaea bulbosa
GCTTCACGTTAAGAAGATTTCTCCTTCGCTTCAGTCTGAAGTTTTCCCTCAAGAAGAGCTTGATCAGTTTCAGAGACGAAATGCAAAGCCTGAGGAAACTCCGGTACCGGAAAACGAAGGCTGAGAGACGGTGGTGGTCGTGGAATAGAGAAAATTTGTCCTATACAGAAGAAAAAAAAAAGCATATTGGGAGAAGTTTTAGAAATTATATCGAGATATCTTTTTTCTTTTGCAGTATAGCTTTTTTTGTTTGAATATAGGGGATGATTATATATTACTTTGGAGTTTTATGAAATGTCACGTTGAAGTTATTAACTTATTATAGCTTTATTTAGAAAGATCACATAGATAGATTTTTAAACACGAGCATTTCCTCAGTCTAATTTGAGTGTTAAAGTTAAGTGGACAAGAAGAACCAATTGAAGAATATTAAAAGGACAAAAAGATTCATTTTTCATCTTTTTGCCCAATTTTTCAAAAAGAGAAGAATAAATTTGAAAATATTTTCTCAATATTCAGTCACTATTATTTACTATACTTTTTCGGATTCTCGTAAATGATGATAGTAGAAGACACTATTATCCGTCGAAATTATGTTTTATTAATGGTAAATGACAGTATTTTCAGTTGGTAGAAGACAACGTAATCCGTAGAACATATAGACACATGCCATGATATGGTAAATTAGAATTACTTGGACACATTATTTGTCCTCTTCAATGTAAGTACTGAGAATTACAATTATATATATACAGATATGCAAGCATATATGCTTAAACAATGGAAGTATGTTAAAGTTAAAAAAAAAAATGGAATTTGTATTGTATATATTAGTTATGCTTATTTATTAATCGTTTGGGTTTTTAAAAATTTGGGTTTCAAAAATGTGGGTTCGGGTTAGGTTCTGGTTTTTTAGGGTTCGGTTCAGTTTTTTCAGGATTTTCATGTTTTTTTTTTGTTTCGGGTTTCGGTTTATTAGGTTCGATTTTTACATATTTTTCAAGTTTTTTTGGTTTCCGGATATTTTGGCTTTTTCAAGTTTTTGGGTTTCGGGTTTTCAGGTTTAGAGATATTAAAAACCATTCGGAATTTTAAAATTTTTTGTTCGAATTCAGTTTGAGCTTTTCGGGTCCGGTTGTGCAGAATCTTAAAACTCTTTAAGATTTAGATAAATTTTGTAGGAGTTTGTAAGCATGTGAAGGTTTGTAAAACTTATTATTTGTCAATATTTTTGGGTTTTTCTTGATTAAAACATAATGTACGGTTATACGGTAAGGTTAAAATTTTTTAGTAAATAAGGTATTAGTTTTTCTTCACAAAACCGCAACATCACACCGCGCAGACGCGCGGGTCCTATACTAGTGATATGGTAAATTAGAATTATTTGGTTAGTCTTCTATTGTTTAATCTTACTTTTTTAATTAAGTTTATGTTTTTACTTTTCTTTAATCTGAATATTAATATTTAAATTAAATTATCCTAATTTTCTATATATGTTATATGTCATAAATTATCATGCGTGTTGTACTTGCATTTTTCTTGAAAATAAAATTTTACACGTGTCACTATCTAAATTAACAATAACACGAGTAACCATCTCCTAAATTAGAATTTGTCATATCCGTCATATTCAGAACATCACAGGTATAATTTTAGGGATTCTTTAATTTTTTTTTTTTCTTTCCATTCATTACTTAATGAAACTAGAGAAGAGAAGTAGAGAAAGAAAAATGAGAGAAGAGGAGAAAGAATAAGAGTTTGTAAATATAACTTTGGACCGTCCATCTCCGTGAGTTACCCACGCACTCTCTCGGTCTGTGGGTCCCACCCATGTCCGACGGTAGGTGCGTTATTTTTCTAGAGGCTTTAGAGACTTGTTTACTGTCTCTGCAATCAACACCCGATCTTTCCCTGTGTTTTTTGCTCACTTACACGGTTTGGCAGACCACTTCCTGGAAGGTCACCCTTCCTTCCACTACTCCAGCCCAAACACACTTAACTCTGGAGTTATTTATGGGTCTTTGACCGAAAAGGTAAGTGCACTTTGTTGACATAGGTAGCCAAATCAATTCTGTTAAGCCTTTCCACAAACCGGGATGTTACAGTAAATGTCAATGAAATTTTTTCTTCGAATTTGTTTTTATTATGGTTTTTTAATAAATTACATTGGAAATACAAAATAACAATCTTTTGTAAAACAAAAATAATTAAAGAAATATTAAGATTAGTTTTTGAAGATTTAAACTGAATTAACATCAGTATAAAACCTAACTGGACAGGAACCAGTGAAAAAAGATTTAAACGACCAGAGAGATTCATGTTCTCATCCTTTTTGGCCCAATTTAATTGTACACTATTTATTAATAATCACGATTTGCCGATGACTCGTCAAATTAATAAGCGGATAAAAATTTAATAAAACATTTGCTGATAAAATCAAATGGTTGTAGCATGATTATGGTTTCGAGATAAAAGGTCCAAATGGATTAAAAACTATTAATTGTTTTAAAAAGAAAGGAAATAAGACATAAGAAATTTGTCTCTTCAATTTAACACATAGACGTTTGTTTACAAAGACGGGAAATAAGACATAGACGTTGGTTTACAAAGAAAGGAAATAAGAGAAAAAAAAGATTAAGACATAAAGGCTGAAGAGGAATCAGAGAGAGAGAGAGAGAGAGGGAGAGAGTGTGTGAAACCAAAACACGATGAAGGATATCACGGTTCGGCTTGGGAAAGCGCATGAATGCAATTAGTTAGCTCCGTAATTACTAGGTCCAAGAGCTCAAGATGAAGACAATCGGAATGGTTGATGACATTTTCCATCAGTGCCAGATCTCCATCAATCAGATCACAGAGAAATTTGCAGTCTGCTGCAAACTGAAGCACCACATCAAACTGGAGATTTTCAGGGAAGGCAAGAGGGGCTTCAGCGGGAATGATATTGGCCACCGGCTGAGCCAATATCCACTGCTTGGTGGAGGTGCGTATGAAGATCAAGGCGTGAAAGAGCCTACGCAAAGCCATAACCGAAAGCATTGCGTCAAGCTGCATATAAACCAAATTTTCAATTAGTTTAGAGATGATCAAATCGAAATGCAAATAAGCTAAAAACAGGATTGAAATGAAAATAAGCTAAGAGAAATGCAACTAAGCTAAGGGAAATGACATGTACATGAACTGCAAGTAAGCTAAGCTAAGTGAAATGCAAATAAGCTAAGTGATCAAATCGAAATGCAAATAAGCTAAAAAACAGGATTGAAATGCAAATAAGCCAAGGGAAATGACATGTACCATTGAAATGCAAATAAGCTAAGGGAAATGACATGTACATGAAATGCAAATAAGCTACGTGATCAAATCCAAAATAAGGTAAGTGAAATGAATGAAATGCAAATAAGCTAAGGGAAATGACATGTACATAAACTGCAAATAAGCTAAGCTAAGTGAAATGCAAATAAGCTACGTGATCAAATCCAAAATAAGGTAAGTGAAATGAATGAAATGCAAATAAGCTAAGGGAAATGACATGTACATGAACTGCAAATAAGCTAAGCTAAGTGAAATGCAAATAAGCTACGTGATCAAATCCAAAATAAGGTAAGTGAAATGAATGAAATGCAAATAAGCTAAGCTAAGTGAAATGCAAATAAGCTAAGTGATCAAATCGAAATGCAAATAAGCTACGTGATCAAATCCGAAATAAGGTAAGTGAAATGAATGAAATGCAAATAAGCTAAGCTAAGTGAAATGCAAATAAGCTAAGTGATCAAATCGAAATGCAAATAAGCCAAGGGAAATGACATGTAGATGAAATGCTACCTTAAGTGAAATGGGAATAAGCTAATCTAAGTGAAATGAAATGCAAATGAGCTAAGTGATCAAATCGAAATAAGCTAAGTGAAATGAATGAAATGCAAATAAGCTAAAAAAAACAAAAAAACAGGATTGAAACAAGACAGAAAGTAATCTAAAGAGCTGTGAAATGAGAAGGAAATGTGAAATGTGATAAAATTTCCGCCCCGATTTAATTCCGATTTTTTGAAAAAACGTTAATCCCTGTTCAACTGCCCGATTAACGTTTTCCGATTTTTTGAACACAGATCAATACTATTATTTTCCACTTGTTTATTGGAATATTTTGCTATTTGCTTTATGTTATTATGTGACACAAGTCGATGTGTTATTCTAGAATGATATTTTATTATCCTCATGGTAGTAAGTTAATTTATGATATTTTGAGAACCTTACCACCCCGATAGCACTTGTTCAGTGCCGTTTGATACTCTTGGGTCAGCAAGAAAGCCTAGTTAAAGGCGGAGTCTACACACCAAGCATCGTGTTTGGGTCAACCGATTTCCAGCAGCGATGATAGACACCAAATCCAAGAGATGATATAAATTAGAGAATAAGAAGAATGGAGATGAGATATAGAAGAATATGGCTGTTAAAGTTTCTTGCCTAATAAATAAGTATGGCGACAGAGAGGGCGACTAGGGTTTCTACACAATTAAGCAACTCAGATCTCCATCTTTACCTGAGATCTTGATCTCCCGAGCTAATTCAGCAACAGATCTACTACTGTGCTGTTTCAGTAAGCTTCTTCGCTACTCATTAAGCTAGTTTTGGCTTCAAATCTCCTTAGATCCACATAGGTCCGGAACAGAAGTATCTCTGGGTACAGATCTCAAAGCCCAGACATGAATCGGCCAAGAAGGAAGAAAGAGCTCTCTCTAATGGAGGAATTGATGGAGAGAGATCTTCTAGATGAAGGGGATCCAGTTGACATCCCAGATCTGGAAAACAAGGATCTCATTGAAGAGAACTCCATGAGTATAATAGTACGATGTATCAATCTGGCGTGCACAAAGTAGGAGGCCTGATCAAAGCACTACCACCAATCTGGGGTTTGAAAGACAGAGTTCGGGGAAGAGGGGTTGGAGAACACAAAGCGCAGTTTATCTTCCAATGCAAAAGAGATATCCAACAGGTTCTCTCTAAAGGACCATGGTTTGTGAATGGTTGGATGGTAGCTATGGATAGATGGAGCCCTAACCCTGGACAGGATTTCCTAAACGTAATCCCTTTCTGGATTCGTATGAAAGGGATACCTATTCATTGCGTGAAAAAATCGGCTGTTGAAAGTTTAATCTCGCCACTTGGAAGAGTGGATGCGATAGAGCTTCACGCGAAGAACTCAGATTTTCTTGAATACGTTCGAGCTCATGCGTGGATAAAAGTGGATGAACCTCTGCAGTTCCGGAAGTTGGCACGCTTCCGCTCCGGAGAGACAGCATTAACAGATTTGGTGTATGAAAAACTCCTTATGGTTTGTTTTGCTTGTAAGAGGCTCACACATGATCAAGATAAGTGCCCTTACCAAATCAAAGAGCAAGAACAGTATCAGAGAAGGAGTGAAGGGGAAGGATACAAGGAACGCAAGGAAGCGCCAACAAAAGGAAAAGGAAAAGAGAAAAGATCTCAAATGGTAGAGAGATTGGAAGACCCAGGAACATCCTCCCGCAAGAACCTGAAACGGATGACTAATTCAAAGCGTGGATCAGTAAGGAAAAGTGCTAAAGAAAGACTTTGATGGAAGGGGGAAACAAAGAATGGAACACCAAGTCAAACAACGCAGGTGTGGAGGAAAAAGACAAGTCATGATTCAAGTAAAAGCGGCAGAGGAGGTGGCGGGTCAACAAGCAATGGGGAATCAGTCCACTCAACTTTTGGGAAACAGAAATCTGGTGACTTGGAGACTCAAAACTCTCAGGGAGTTAAACTAGCCATTTGCTCAGGATCTCTTCAAACTCCCTCAGTCTTTGAAAGACTTAGCTCCCCAAAAGTCACACCACAAAGAAGTAGAGAAGAGAAGGAAGTTTCTCAAAAGAACAGTAGCAGCGGGAGTAAGGAGAAAAGAAGAAATTCTGAGGAATCAAGGAAGAGTGGAGAAAATCCACCACTGACATCAGTCTTCGAAAGGTTGGGAAAAGGAGTTATGGAGAGAGAAGACCCGGAAACAAGCACTCATAAGAGACGCAGATTCAGCACCAGCGATGAGAGGATCTCAAAGAGGGCAAGGAAAGGAAGCATGAGGAATGCTGGAACCCTCCATCAGTCTTTTACCGTCTGGGGGGCGCATCCTCAAATTCTGGTTCAAAAAATTCTTGTGAAAAATCTCATTCTTCTTATATAGCAGCCTCGGTCCCGATTCACTCTGCTTTGGAAAAGGCTGGTGATAGTGGAAATAATTTAAAAGAAGGGTTGATGGGTAATACCAACCCTTCGAAGCCTCAATGAAAATATTGAGCTGGAACTGTCAGGGGGTGGGGAATACTCCTATAGTTCGACATCTAAGGGAAATACGTGGTCGGTATTTCCCAGATATTATATTCCTCTGTGAGACCAAAAATAGAAGAAATAACTTAGAGAATCTAGTGGAAGAAATGGGTTACTTTGATATGCATTCGGTAGAACCGAAGGGGAAGAGTGGTGGTTTGGTAATCATGTGGAAGGAGTCAGTACAAGTGAAGATTATTAGCTCGAACATACGAATGATTGATACAATCATCTGATGGCAGGATCAGGAATTCTACCTTACATGTGTTTATGGAGATCCAGTGGTACGCAATAGAGGAGCTGTCTGGGAAAGATTAACAAGGTTAGGAGTAGGCAGAAAGGGCCCTTGGATGATGACCGGCGATTTTAATGAACTGGTGGATCCGGTTGAAAAGCTAGGAGAAATTACTAGAAAAGAGAGCTCATGTTTGGCCTTTAAACAGATGCTACTTGATTGTGGGATGTGGGAGATCAAGCATGAAGGTCATCAATTTTATTGGTATGGTCATCGAAACAAGGAGTTGGTACAATGTAGATTAGATAGAACTGTGGCAAACCCGGAATGGTCAGTTATTTTTGGCCAAGCAAAAGCTACTTATCTTCAATGGATTAGCTCAGATCACAGCCCCCTCCTTACTAATCTAATGGAAGGCCTCACAAAAAGCAGAGCGAGCTTCAAATACGATCATCGCTTATACCTCAAAGAGGGTTTCTCGACAGAAATTACCTCAGCCTGGAACCATCAAAAAGCCAAAGACAGTGGAGACATGATGCATAGAATCACGGAAAGCAGAAAAGCAATATCAAGATGGAAAAGACAAAATAAGTCTAATTCATCAATCCGTATCTAAGAGCTCCACAACCAGATAGACCAAGCCACCAAGGAGACACCTTTCATACAGGAAAGAGTGGAGAATTTGAAGAAGGAATTGCAAATGGAATACAATAACGAAGAAGCCTATTGGAGGATGAAGAGCAGGGTTACTTGGTTGAAAGAGGGAGACAAGAATACAAGATTCTTTCACGCAGCAACAAAAAGCAGAAGAGCGCAAAACCGATTTCGTTGTCTCAAGGATGATCAAGATAAGTGTTGGTATGCGGAGAAGGATTTGGGAAGAGTGGCATAAGAGTATTTCAAGCATCTTTTCACCTCCGAAGATGTGGGAATCCATCTCGAAGATTCAGACATCCTCTGTCCAGAAGCTAATAAGGTCTCCCACGCTCAAAATGAAGCTCTAATGGCCCCAGTAACGAAGGAGGAGGTGAGGAAAGCAGTATTCGATATCAATCCGAGCAAGTGTCCTGGCCGAGACGGAATGAACGGCTATTTCTACCAGCAATTCTGGGACTGTATAGGAGATGATGTTTTCAATATGGTTCAAGAGTTTTTCAGCAGTAAGGAGATTGATCTTGTAATGAACAAGACGAATATATGCCTAATCCCTCAAAAGATAAAGGCAGAAAGAATGTATGAATTTCGCCCAATAAGTCTCAGCAATGTCTTATACAAGATAATTGCAAAGCTTTTAGCAAAGAGACTCAAAAAGATCCTGCCACATATCATCTCCGATACGCAGGCGGCTTTTGTTCAAGGAAGACTGATCTCGGACAATATCCTAGTCGCACATGAACTTCTACATGCTCTCAATTCAAAAAACAAGTGTGCAGAGGAATTCATTGCCATCAAGACCGATATATCGAAGGCTTTTGACAGAGTGGAGTGGTCTTTTTTGGAGCAAGCTTTGGGGACCCTTGGCTTTGCAGATGAATGGATCCAGTTGGTGATGAGTTGTATTAAGTCGGTTAGTTATCAAGTGCTAATCAACGGACAAGCACATGGCTTCATCAAACCGACCCGAGGTATTAGACAAGGAGACCCTCTCTCACCATATCTTTTCATTATCTGTACGGAGATGTTGGCTAGAATGATGCAGAAAGCAGAATTGGTAGCAAAAATCACTGGGCTGAAAGTAGCAAGGAGTGCGCCACCAGTGTCTCATTTGCTATTCGCTGATGATAGCATGTTCTATTGCAAGGAAAATGACTTGGAACTCGAGCAAATTTTGAATATTCTCTCCAAGTACAGCCTTGCTTCAGGACAAAGAATAAACTATCAAAAATCCAGCATCTATTTTGGTAAGAAAATCTCACTGAGCAGAAGAGCGAAGAGCAGATGTTAAAGAGAAGTTGGAAATTGCTCAGGAAGGAGGGGAAGGACGGTATCTGGGATTACCAGAATCTTTTGGGGGTTCAAAGGTTTCTATCCTCGGTTATCTACGAGATAGACTTAATCAAAAGATAGATGGCTAGCAGAACAAGCTCTTGTCCCAGGGGGGAAAGGAAACACTTCTGAAATCTGTAGCACTTGCCCTCCCAACGTATACGATGAGTTGTTTCCTTGTTCCCAAGACTCTATGTAAGAAGATAGCCTCCCTAATGGCAGACTATTGGTGGAAAAACAACAAGGATAGAAAAGGGATACATTGGAGAGAATGTAACCAATTGGTGAAACCCAAAAATAGAGGTGGTCTTGGTTTCAAAGACATAGAAGCTTATAGGCTAGCTTTGTTGGGGAATCAGTTGTGGAGGATGGCTACACACAAAGAATCTCTTATGGCAAAGATCTACAAAGCCAGATATTTTCTTAAGTCAAATCCTTTGGATGCAGGTTTAGGATCAAGACCATCATACGCTTGGAGGAGTATACACGCAGCTCAAAAGCTGATGAAAACGGGAGGACGTAAAGTTATTGGAAATGGGAAAGACACCAATATCTGTGAAGAACCTTGGGTGGACAGAAAACCGGCGAGGCCAATCCAATCTATTCCAAGACTAAACCCACAAAGAGCAAACGTCATCTCCTCTCTATTAAAAGTGAAAGATATGATTCTACCAGGAGGAAGAGAGTGGAGTGAGGAGATGCTGCAAACATGCTTCAATGAAGAGGATAAACGTTTGATTCGGGAAATCAGACTAGGAGGCACGAATTGTGAGGATACTTACTGTTGGGATTACACAAAAACAGGCCAATACACGGTGAAATCAGGTTATTGGGTTAAAACCAACGTTGTTGATACTCAGGAAGCAGCTCGAATGGTGGACCATCCAAGCCTTGACACACTATATCAGATGGCATGGAAAACTGAGGCTAGCCCCAAAATCCACCACTTTCTATGGCGCTGTATAAATAATTGCCTCTTTGTAGCAGTTAATCTCAAGAGTAGACATGTGTTGAAAGATGCAGCTTGTAGTAGATGTCTTGCAGGAGAGGAAAGCGTGAATCACCTGCTTTTCCAATGCTCTTTTGCCCGTCTTGTATGGGCAATCTCCGGTATCCTGGCTCCTCCTAATGGAACAATGTCTGATTCTATATACACTAATCTCCACCGAGTTTTTACAATATCTAAGCAGTTTCCACAAAAAGCAGAATCTGAGACACTTGTACCGTGGCTGCTTTGGAGAATCTGGAAAAATAGGAATGAGTTAGTGATTAAAGGGAAGGAGTATGATGCACTAGAAATAGTCCGGAAGGCAAAGGAAGACAGGGAGGCGTGGCTTAATAGACAAGAGGTGCAAACAAAGACGGGTACAAAAAACTCTGGTCAGCCCCGGAGAACCAAATGGGCTAACCCCCCTTCGGGTTGGGTTAAATGTAATGTCGATGGCTCATGGGCACAAGAGAGTAATCATTGTGGCATTGGTTGGGTGCTAAGAGATAACCGGGGCAAGGTTCTCTGGATGGGGGCAAGGAAACTACCTAAACTCCGTTCGATATTAGAAGTGGAGCTTGAAGCAATGGGATGGGCTGTTTTAAATGCAGTTAACTTTGGATATGACAGTATCATCTTTGAAACAGACTCTCAGGTAGCGCTGGATGTGCTATCAAACAAGGAAGAATGGCCGGGATTCACAGCGATTGCACACGATATCAACCATCTTCTCTCTCAGTTTCAACATTGCAAGGTAGTTTTCAGACCAAGAGATAGTAACTGTGTGGCAGATAGGATAACAAGGGAAACTTCTTCTTTTATGAATTATGTTCCGAAGTTGTATTCTCTGATGCCAATCTGGATAATTCCTTTTGTTGAAGTGGATAAACAAGCTTTGTAAATTACTATGGTTAAATGCAAAGTTGATCGTTGAGCCAAAAAAAAAAAGATATAAAAGAATATGAGATGAGAAGAGAAGAGAAAGAGAAGAAGATAACGGCTGATCAGAGACACCACCACTCTCTTTTAGTTTAATGGTTTGATAAATATTTGTGTTCCTTTGTACAAAGACCAAATAAGCTTAAATGAACTTCCTATTGTTTGATGTGTAAGTTTAAATAAGCTTAAACGAAGAAGATGGCACAAAAAGTAAATAAACAAGATAAAATGAACTTGGGCTTCGATCTTGTTCTTCTGTTCAGTTCCGAGGCCCATTAAAGGCCCAATCTGAGATCCTATCAAGCGACTTGAAGAGAATGGCATATCCTTTGAGGTAATAAAGGAACCGTTTACTTCACTTTTGGTACAGAGATGTGTGTGTGTACTCAAGAAAAGAAAAAAGTATCTGTTATGAATGGATATATTCGTGTGAGACATTACAAGGCTCTGTCCCTCTTTTAAATAACATACATATCAAGTAGTTAAGAAACTAGATTTTCTGAATTCATTTCAGCAAAATGCATAATCTCGAAGTTCCTTTGACAAAGAAACTTTGTGAGAAAGAGATTAAGTTAAGATGTAGAGAGTAAAAACCAAGACTAGTAAATATGCGATAAAATATATCACACATAAAAGCTTAGTACAGAGTTTAAAATCCCAAGTTTCATCATAAAGCTGAAAAACAACTGAAACAAAAAGCACCCAAGATAAGTTACCACTCCAAAGAAGAGAAGACAAGAGGTGATAAATACAAATAAGTTTTTCGATTTAGCAGCTTCCTAAACGGTGATCTATCACCCTCTGCATCATTCTCTCATAGGCGATTTTATCGACTTTTGGCGCCTTCCTAAGGGAGAAGGATTGTGCCGGCGTAATCTTCATAGATGGTACAGGCGTAGGTTGACCTCTTGCAAAGCGAGAGAGTGAATATTCGCATTGCTCAGAATCAACTTTGGTAAAGCCACAGTGTTGAAGCAAACCGGTGAAGAATGACATGTTGTTGTTCTCGATGCATCTTGGAAGAACATCTCTGCAAAACTCAGACTCATTCCAAATGATGAAACTCTTGCCACTTTCGCTCCAAGAAACTATCGAATCCGTTGAAGGATCATCAACCAAACGATGTAACTTTTCGAGGAATGAAAGGCCCCTCCATAAGGCATCACCATGACTGCCCTTGGGAACAAACATCTCATGCACACCCTAAAAACCAAAAGCAAGCGACTCAATTATAAACAAGTTGCGAAAACAAAAAGAACGAACAAAACCAAGAATCATATATATTAATCAGAAACAAACCTCGATGTGTTCGTGCCTCTTAAGAAAATTTGCTATAACCACCGAGAGAGACTAAATCCAAAACAGACGATCAAAGTTAAGGAAACAAAACTATAAACAGTTATGTTGAGAACAGAAAAGAAGAAAAGAGCCAAACCTACCTCAGGGTTTTCTTTTCGACGAGCCTCAAGAGCTGCAATAGTCAACAGGGAATCCAAAGTATCCTCTACAACTTTCTTAGACTCTGGCGCCATCTTGTAAGGCACTGAAGATGGTGGCTGTACAGGCTCAGGTTGACCTCTCACAAAATAATCGCTTGAAAACTCAGATCCAACTTTCCTGAAGCCTACGAGTTCAACATTCTGAGTGAAATATTCCATGTCGTTGATTTTGAAGCATCTCGGAAGAACATCTCTAGTAAACTCAGATTCGTTCCAAACGATGAAGCTCTTGCCGCTTTCGCTCCACGAAACAATTGAATCCGTTGAAGGATCATCCACCATATCATATAACTTTGTCAAGAAAGTAGGGCCTCGTGGCTTCTTCCTAACCTCTTCCATGCTTTTAACGCAGCTCTTGACATTGTCCAACAATCCCTAAGTTCAACCAAATTTTGAAACCATTTAATGAAACAGCCAAAAAAATCAAAAAAAATAACAAAAATAAAATAAAAAAATCTCAATCGCGAGCCAAACCTCGTGATAAGGTTCGTTCCTTTTCAGCCAATTCCTGGTAACCTCCAAGATACCCTAAAGTCCAGAACACATAATCGTAAGCAATTGAGACGATAACAAAACCAAAAAAATCTACATCGGAAAATAAAAGATTAGACAATCGAGAGCCAAACCTCGTACTCTTCGTGCCTCTCGGCATTGTTCACCGACAGCTGATTCTTTTGTGTCTCCATCTCTCTGTGTCCATCAACCAGATCCATGCCTAACACACTTGAGAGATCCAAAATCCTCAGCACACCGAAAATCCAATACAGCAGAAGACAATTGATTTGAGACAGAAATACACAGACAATCATATAGGTCGAGAAACAAATCGAGAGACGAACCTCGTGCTGATCGTGCCGCTGAAACCAAACCCTAGGGTCTCCGCCACGCAAGGGTACATTATTTTGGGCTGAAAGCCCTACGAAAAGGCCCGTATCCGTCTTTGGAAAACCCTCATATTGACTCATCTTTTGTCTTCAAAGTGCAAGTGGGGCCTTGACTACCAGGACTATTTGTGGGCCAATACCGGACAACCGGTATTAAGTTTTTCCGGTTCATTTTGGTTCCTCTTAATTAGGTTCCGTTGGGTAATTTCCGGTTATATCCACACGCATCAAAATTTTAATCGTCGTCTTCCATAATTTTCTTCACCCGATCGCCTCCGATCTATTTTCCGATTCCGGCGTCGTATCTCTTCTTCCCCGTTCATTTCTCAGGTCTCGTCTGCCTCTTTATATTGTTTCTTCCTAATTCCTCTTTTCTGATTGCGATTTTGCTTTCTAGTTTCAGATATTTTTATACTCCTAATTTTTCAATCGCTTCTGCTCCGGCGAACTCTTCGATCACCTGAATTGTGTTCCAGTCATTCCTCATTTTTCCTTTTCTATTGCGATCCGTGAATTTTACTTTCCTGGCTTCTCTTTTCCTCCCTAAACCTCGTGTTTACACGCGATTTTCCTGTGTCGCGATCTAGTTTGGAATACACAATATATTATTAGGGTTTTGGGCTGTTGATTTTGTTCCGCTTAATGTAATTTGGGGCTAGTTGTGATCTTAGGTTGACGGAAGAATTGGATTCCAAATGTTTTGTTTCATCTGTAGTGTATCCACATAAAGTTTCATCATCATTTTGTTTTGCTGATTCTGCAGAATTCGTTGTTGTAGTATTCACTTGGATCAATGAGTGAAGTGTTTAATTGTGATCTCTCGGCGAGTCTTTCGAAGAAATGTTCCTCAGCTGTTGCCCTCGATCGTGTTATGATTTATCTGCTAAGAATGTTGAATGATAGACGATTGCTCATGACTTGAGTTTGAAGGTGAATTGTATTGACCACCTTGTAAGACTGTTTGTTGTTCACAAATTTCTAACGATATTCTTGCTTGTCTAGGTGGGAACAGTGGACTGGGATCCGAATTCTGGAG
>OVBJ01003071.1:0-13903 GCA_900406535.1 Noccaea bulbosa
TATTGGCGACAGCGGTACCTCTTTGATGATGGGACAGCTGCTTCTGAGCCTTCGTCATCTGCTGTTCGCTTCGTCCTCAAGTTTGTTTTTGCTTCTATGTCGAAGTTTTTGAAGAGACAGTGGAATCGTAATTGTTGGTGTGTTAACTCTCTTGAGGCTGATATGTTTTGGTCAAAAGAAAAGCTCCTTTATGCATAGTTTTATCTTAGTTGTGCACTCAAGCAGGGGGAGAAGTAGGATTGGCCTGATGCAATATGCTTGATGCGATCTAAAGTTAGCTGCTTGTTGCAGGTGTTAAGCTAATTTATTCTTCTGTTTGGAGTGTATTGTTTGTTGCACAATAGGTTGTTTGAGATGCACAAACTAAGCTGAGAGAGATGTGTGTGTGTGCAAACTGGAGTTGAGTTAATTATGACGAGAATGAGTTTCTCTTTATTCACATGATCCTGATGATCTATGATTAAGGGAGAGTTTGAAGATAATCAAGGAATAGAAGACGGCGTCAAAAAACAAATCTGCAGTTCTTTGAGTCACACACGAAATTGAATGTGTAACACATCAACAAACAGATGACGTAGATGTTCAGCAAAGTATGTGAATTGCAACTCAGTCATCAAGAGGGAGATTGTTATTTTATTTCTGATGCTACTGAGTTGTGGAACTGCTTGATCATCTTATGATACATCACCTGAGACACATGAAGTAGAGTCACCGGATCAGATTCATAGCAACATCTTGGATAGAGCCGCAGAGTTTCTGAGATAAGTCTGAAAGTTGAAGATCATCAAAGTGTGATTTCAAAGTGAGCATGAATTCTATAAACCAGTAACAAAGGGAGAGATTGTAGAGTATATTGTTACAGGTTTTAGATACAACATAAAGATGATGATGTATGTCGGTATTATGAAGAAGTTGATACAGGAAGTGTCACACAAAGTGTCATGTGTGTGACACAAGGATGAGTTATCACGAGAGCAACAAGCGACACAAGGATGCTGATGTGGCGTTAAATTAGGGTCTTAATTAGAAGATCCAGCAACATGGGCTTCGAGTTAACAAAGGGAAGTCATGTGGGCTTCATTCATGAGAAGGCTTGAAGACATATGGGCTTAGGGTTTTTGTCTTCAAAGAATACAAATAGGAAAAGGTGGTGGCTGCAAAAGTTACGCACCTTGAGTTCTATTGTAAGAGGCACACATGTTGTGTGTGGTGTCGTCCCACCAGTTTGGTGGTTTGGAGAACTACACTTGTCGGAAAAGACATAGAGTGGTAGTTGCTCTTATCATTGTAATTCTAGGAAAGAGTGGTGGATGCCATATAGCAATTGTAGGTTGCGGCATTTTCTAGTGAATGAATTCTGGACGAGGTCTCGGGGAGGTAGGAAACAAACCCCGTTAACAAATCTTTGTGTTCTTTACTTTATGCTCTCACTCATCTAATATGTTAATCATTCAAGTATTTAGATCTAGCACACATATCGATCTTACATAAACTTTACAAGAGATGTGTAACCTTTGAGTTGCCTCTAAAAGCAACTCCTCCTTTCTTGTATTGCATGAATCAATAGTAACTATTTTGATCTTCGTTACAAGTTAAAGTCTTTCCCTTTTTATATTTTCTATACTCAATAAAGCTCTTAATGAGCTATTTACATATCATCTCTTAGCTTAATCTTTCTCAATAAAGCTCTTTGAGCAAATCTATCTTTGTTTTTGCCAATGCCTATGACTCACATTTCATTACTAAAATAATAATATCATATCTTAGAATATGAATATCATATTAAGTTTAGTTCTCAAGGGTTTAGTATTTAGGATTAGGATTTAGTTAAAGGTTTAGGGTTTAGTATTTGGGTTTAGGTTAATATTTAGGGTTTAGGGTTTAGGGTTTAGTATTTGGGTTTGGGTTTAGTATTTAGGATTTAGGGTTTAGATTGTTTAACATGATCATACTAAATTTTAGTTGTGCATAGAATAGAAAAGATGAGCAAATAGAATCGAATGAGATGAGATAATACATTGAAATAAGATTAAAGAGATGAGAGAATGATGTGGCAATGGCATTGATGTTATTTAGAATCAAACATAAGGGGTAGAATGTCAAATGGATGTGGGGTATGGCTATTCTCCAAATTATGAATATATGATGGCTATATTCTTAATTTTGCTCCAAATAACGGTCATATGGCAAATTCTCCCCAAAATTTATCCTCGTTATATTTTTGACAACATATATGTTACATATCTTAATCTAACAAAAAAAAAGAGTATGTAACACTAAAACAAGTTTTTTTTTTTCTCATACAGTCCTACCATCCCTACTTTTTTTTTCCTCATAACATTTTTACATAAATAACATAAAATAAAAACTAATTTCTTAAACCTTCAAAATTAAACCCTAAACCCTAATATTAAACCTTCATGCAATTGTGGAAATCAGTTAAGTAGTTCTCCCTTATTATGTCAAACTGACATGTTTAATTTATTTAAGTGACATGATGTCTCCAAAGTATGGTAGAGAAACACGCAAACAAAATATATAAAACTATGAGTTAGAAAGAAGCATGAAAATACGAACGCATCAGGTTGTCTAGAGTTAACTACGTACGGTACCTTTTTATTATCTTTTTGGGTATAATATCACCATGTATTAATTTTTAGTGTAATTAGAAATACATAAATAGCCGTATAACGGACAATAATATGTGTAGCTAGGTGACAATCATTTTTTAAAAAATGTTAGATGTTGTAAGTTGTAACTAATCATCTCATTCTCTCTTTGACCGTTTGGCGTATACTATTAATCAAGAAGGGAAGTCCTACTTTTCTGCTATGCTAGCAGAACTGACTTTTCTTGTGAAATTTCTTGCATCTTTCATTAACAGATACTTTAACAAAAAAAAATCTTTCATTAACAAATAGTTCACGTCGTAAACTTAGAACATGTCAATATATTTGTTAAAGTCAACGGTAATTTGGGGCTATATATATAAAAGGGCTACATCACATATATTATGCATAAGTTATTCAGAACATTTACAAACAAAAGCTCATACATTTATTGTTGACATTTTATCATATTCTCTGTGATTCGGTGTCCTATATACGATCACGATGTGTCGAATATTATGCTGTTGCTTCTGCCGCAAGAAGAAAAAGCCGCGAGATGTGAAAAAGGGTAAAAAGGGAAAGAAAGATGGAGACCTTGTCGTTGTGAAGCAGACTAAGCCTAAGAAGAAGCGTCGCGATGTAGGAGTAGAAGTAAATGCAGACGTATGTTGCTGTTTTGGCGGAGACGGTAACGGTGGTGATGGTGGTGGGGGAGACGGTGGCGGCGGTGGTGGATGTGGAGGCGGAGGTGGCGGCTGCGGAGGTGGAGGTGGAGGTGCTTAGAAGACGAGGATTCTGTAAATCTTTTATGTGCTGGTAACTTGGGTGTGTGGTGTATTTAATATTTTAATCATATATTTATGTATTATAGTTGCGAGATAAAAAAATAATTCTTTTATAAATTTTATATATTAAAATTGATGATTCGTATGTTATGTAAAGATTAAATCTATGTTACAGGCGATTATTTTATTTAGTATATAATAAAAAATCATATATCGTTACACGTTAGTTATATATCTAATCATTAATCATATATTATTATTACCTCAATGTTTCTTTGAACAAAAAAGAAAAAAGAAAAAAAAACGTCTACAATAGTGAAGATGAAATCATGAAACAAAAACAACTAACGTCAATAACTTGAAAGAATTCAAACACATCTTACATTAAAACGTAATTTCTTTTACACACAATCATTCACAATCGTACACAACAACATTAGCTATTGTGAAAATAACTCTTTGTGTCGTTCTGTATTATACTAATCCTAGCGAGTTTAAGCATAAGCTGCATAACGGAGAAGGTTCTTTGCCAAAGAGAAGATCTCACTTGTAGTTGTTACATAGTTGAAAAACTATAAATTAAAAAGATAGGATCGATTTGAAGTCGATCTTCCGCTTTCAGATGTGCATAGGTTCCGAAGATAGCAACTTTCTTCGGCCATTAAAAGGCGGGCGAACAAATCTTTGAGCTCTTATTAATTACTTTCACGGCCGAGCTTATTAAATCACTATAACAGAGAAGGTTGATTGTATATTGGTATGAGCCTTTTGGAGTAAAATATTTAACCCAAACATTCCAACAAAGTCTACTCACTGAAATCTTCCAGAACAATATCATAACCTATTACCCAAAAGAAGCTAACTTGTGACATTTTGAGGTTCTGATTGATGTCAAAAGATTGAATCTTTGGCTCAAACCCAGAGTCTTACTTCTAAGGATTTGAGCCACCATTACTAATGGTCCATTTAGTGACAATTTCAGAATTTTGACTTTAACACAAGACAAAAACACAATCAAAATAAGCTTACATAAATCTGTTCTCATCTAATGTGTAATAATTATATAAACAGATAAGGAAGAATCCAGAAGCAAGTAAATTCCTATTTCTCTTTCTGTGGAGCAAAAGTATACATATAATCAACTTACAAGATAGGCACACAGAGAGAAGAGTAGAAGAAGAAGAAATATACAAATCTTTTGGAATCAGAAAGGGCGGTTCGGTGGTCGAACCGCTATCTGAACCGGTAAAGGTGTACCGGTTCCAGTACCGCCGCAATTGCTACAAGCCGCACGACCCGAACCGGAACACCTGCGACATCCGACATCTCCATCGGACCACCGAGAGCAGAAACACGTGACTCGTCCCGTACCGTTACAGGTCGGACAACGAGGGAACGGACCGGCCATAGGCTTTTGGTCCAAGACCGATTTGACTAAAACCGCACCGGCTAAGACGCTAAGACCTGTGGCTAGCTGGGTGATGACGATCGGACTCATTGCTCCTCGTTGTTGAAGAGAAAGGCTCTGCGAATTTTGGGGATAAAGTAAAAAAGTAGAATCGTGAAGAAATTGAAGAAGAGAGACGTCCAAGCGAAAAACAGATCTTTTCTTTCCCTTTGGTTTACAGACAAAAGTGTGGTCTTATTTGATTTGATTTGATATGGTTCGGTTTATTCTGTATTTATTTAAATAAACACAAAATATAATTTTGAGATAAGGAATGGTTGAGAAATTGCACACGTGGGCTAGCGAGGGTTTAGTTCTTATGTGAGGAGATGAATGAGCCAGCCGTTGGGTTTATTCCAGCTTTTGGATTTGGGTCTCCATTGGGCCGTGTGGACTAAATATCTTCCTCAACTTTCAGTCTTAGAATGTACAGTATTACGTAAAATGAGCCTGTTTAAAATAAAAATTTACTTTTACATTAACTGAACATTAGTGTAAAAACTAAATTAGTATTCCGGACAAAAAAAAAAAAAAAAAAAATTTGCCATNATCATATCATCATCATCATCATCATCACCAATTTTGAAATTGAAAGCTATGGAGTCATACAAAACCCTAGAAATCGTTCGTAAGAAGACAGATTCCTCCGTATTTCACCTCATCCTCAACAGACCATCACAACTCAACGCTCTATCCCTCGATTTCTTCGTCGAATTCCCCGTAGCTCTATCCTCACTCGACCAAAACCCAGATGTCTCCGTCATCGTCCTTTCCGGCGCCGGAAAACACTTCTGCTCCGGCATCGACCTCAATTCCCTCTCCTCAGTCTCCGAACGATCCGCGTCAGGCCGTGACAGAGCACGCTCCAGCGAGCATCTCCGCCGGAAGATCAAGTCGATGCAAGCGGCGATCACGGCGATCGAAGAGTGCCGGAAACCTGTAATCGCCGCTGTACACGGCGCGTGTATCGGAGGCGGTGTCGATCTCGTCGCGGCTTGCGACGTTAGGTACTGCTCGGAGGACGCTTTCTTCGCCATCAAGGAGGTTGATTTAGCGATCGTCGCCGATCTCGGCACACTCCAGAGGCTGCCGAGGATCGTCGGGCACGCGAACGCAATGGAATTAGCGTTAACGGCTCGAAGATTCTCGGGACGTGAGGCCAAGGATCTTGGTCTCGTTTCTCAGGTCTTCGGATCTAAATCGGAGCTCGAAATTGGCGTCACCACGATCGCCGAAGGTAATTAGTTGTTGATCAATGCTCGAATTTTTTTTGTGAATCTGGATTGTGGAATTGAGAATCGGAAGTTATGAAATTTTTTTTCAGGAATAGCAGAGAAGTCTCCTTTAGCAGTGATGGGGACGAAGGCAGTGTTGTTAAGAAGCAGAGAGATGAGTGTAGAACAAGGGCTTGACTATGTAGCGACTTGGAACTCGGCGATGCTTATATCAGACGATCTCAACGAAGCTGTTTCTGCTCAGTTGATGAAAAGACGACCTCGTTTCGCAAAACTGTGAACACAAGAGTGAGTCTCTTGTTGCTTTTCTTGTCTTGCCTAGAGAACTACAGATGATAAGATGTTTCTTAGCTTTTGTTTCTCGAATAATGTGGTTTGGGCTTGCAGAATTACATGATATCATCTGATATGGAAAGACTATAAAACAAAAATCAACAGTTTTATCCAAACGTTACATATCTTTACCACAGTATCACAATTCACAAAATGCTTAAAATTTACGAGATCCGATTGATTCAAGTATTTCATCACTAAAACCGATGTTGAAATTGGGAGACCAACATAAAGAAGATGGAGAGAGGGGTGGTGAACAAGTCCGAGAAGAAGAGCAAGATGAGGAACTATAAGACGATAGTGAAGACCAAGAAGCAGCCAAAACGCAGTCCCTGGTCGGAATATTTTTCATTGCCGGAGCCACCACGTCTTCTAGAAGCCCTTGTTGCCGCCGGCACTGATCAACTGGGAAAAACAATTCGTCTTGGATGTTTACCGGTGTGTTTTCATGGGTTTCATCGGCCAGGATATTTTGCTGGGCGGGTTCAATTAGTTTGGCTTGGTTGCTTTCTTCATGAGTTTGAGATTTTTTTTTTATTTCGAAATGGGGTTTAGATTGAGCACCGTGTTTAATTATTTTGGGCTTTTTATTGGGCCGATGCGTCTTGTTGGGTAGGAAGAAAGGGTAGTTGAAGTGAAAGTGGAAACCTTCATAGGTGATGATATATGTGTTAGGCTCATCAATTGATTTCTCCACTTGCTTCTTGGCATTGCATATTGGGTTTGTGCACTTGTAATAACTCCTATACACATCATAAATCACAAATAGTAAGTAGTAACACTAGGCTTGTGAGTTGTGACCAAAAGCTAAGTATAAATATACAAAATTCGACATGCCGATTTTGAATTTCGGTTTGATGGAGCTAAAGAAGGTCGATATGTACCTTGGGTTAGGGCTGTTTTTGATGGATTTTTGACCATACTTTCTCCATTTGTATCCATCATCACTCATTCCATTACAATCATTCTTCACCTTGAATTTGTACCTATCCAGCTTGCTTACAATACTCCTTTCCAATATTGAGACCCTTTATATTAATCAATATGCACAAACAAAAGATTAGTATATTTTATTAAAAGCTAATATCTTAAAGGGAAAAAAAAACAAAGTAATACTTGTAAGTGAAAAAGTTCTCTATATATTTACGTTGATTCAGAGTTTTGTTGGACTGGGTTGGTTAGGGGTTTAACCGCAGCGAGAGCGTCTGCGATATCTTGAATTCTTGGACCGGAGTAAAGCGGTGATGAGACTAACTTGTTTGTGATGGAATCTTCGTTTGGCATGAGTATATGATGTTGCTCTTGGGGAAGAAAGAAAAGAGGTGGCTCAGTAACAAAAAGCTCGTCAAAGACTTCGATTCCAAATCTTCTCGCCCAGTCATCATGAAGTTCTTCTTCAGCCATTTGAGTATGGAACAAGATAACACATACGAGCATACGAGAGAGAGAGAGAGAGAGAATAAAGTTTATTTGGTGTGTTTTAAGAATAAAGTGTGTTCAATTTATAGACGTTTTCTTTGGGGGAGGGAGAGACATTCGACTGCCGCCTAGAACTTACTCCTTGAAACATCTAATCTATTTTGCTAGCTCGGTTTAAACATGAGAGTAAAAAAACTATTGGTTTAAACATAATGCCTATATTATATATAGGCTATATATGGTTTGTAAAATAATTTAATCAAAGCACTTTACATCAACTAGTAAACACAAAATTCTTTGGCTATGATACCATTAAACCTCTGACTTTTTATTTTGCTTCAGGCATAAAAATACGACGGGCCGGCACTGCTTTTTACCCCAAATAATTATTGTGAATTTATGACTTGTATGTTGCATATTAAAATCAATTTTTTGTTTTATGTGAAATAACAAAAATAGTTGAATGATGAAAGCTAGCTTTATTAAACTTACTTAATTGAAAATGTTGAAAATACAAGACCTTTTAACAGAAAAAAGAAAATGTTGAAAATACAATGGATAGAAATACAATAAAGAGACAACGAAACAGAAATAGGAATTAGTGTTCGAAAGTGTTATCTTGTAAATTGTATTTGTCTTTCACATTAGTTTGATTACTTAATTACTTATTTTCTTAAAAGTTAGCGAATCGACTTTCACCCCTGACTTTCACCCCTGACAGAAACGGGTTAAAGAAACACTTGGGTTTTTATTTCAGTAGCTACATGTATTATGCCAGTTTAGATATGAGTGACGAAAAACTATGATACATGCTCACATTTGCACCCAAAAAAAAAAAACTATGATACATGCACAAGCTACTTGGCTACATGTCGTAATCAACTAATTTTGTTTTTCTTATAATAGAAGATAGGGAAGGCAATAATGCATATATTATCATGTGTTGAACTTGGGACGTACAACCTATAACATTGCCAATAAATGGGTCATCTTATCAATAGTTCTTTTGTCTTCAAATGAGTTGTAATGTCCACATATTTGATGAATCAACCGTCGTGGCTATCTTTGTAAGCTTACATCTTAGGCCCCATGAGATTGATAAAATCGAGTTATTTTTTTTTGTTGCTATGTGGGTTTGACTTTGTGAGGTAAAGACAAAAACATAGTGTGACTAGGTAGTGGACAAAAAAAAGGTTTGGGTTGACTTAGTTGGCGTAGGTTTTGTTGTCATCTGTCATCGATGAATTGGTTTCGGAATTTAACGACACTATGTAGTGGGTTTTTCTTCTGAAATTATCTAACAAAGTCAACCATGTGGGTGTTTTCTATATGAACTTATAGTTAACAAAATACAATGGTATCAGTTTGATACTATCAAATATTTTCGATTACTTCAAGATCACGGTTTTAGAGTAAAGAGTAAATTGATTAAATAACTTCACTGTTTCAGTTACTTAGGTAAACAACTAACTGACGGTATCGTACTTTAATAATCATTTGTGGCAAATTAGTTGACCAAATCGTTTTTCATGTTGGCACATAATCTATGGTATTTATTAAATATCGCGTTGTCGGGTAAAATAGCCTTGTCAAAGCATGCTTTGTCTTTATAGGAGAGAACCAATTTAGATTTAGCTTCTCCTATCACTTCTTTTTGTCAACAGATACCCTTAATAAAAAAATGTTTGCTTCATTCGCAACTAAACCAATAGGGCATAAAATAAAAATGATTACATATGAGGAAATACTATTTCTAAAACAAGTATTACAAACCACGCAACCAGTTTTAGCAATGATATTGTTTTATCCGATTCTCATACATAAGCTCAAACTCGGGGAACGGATCTTGTAAGATCCAAACCTCAAAGAGTTTTGAAGCAAAATAAAATGTATGTTTGATCGATTCTTCATGGCCACCACAACATGGACATACACAATCGAAAGGGTCTCTTCACTGCTCGTTCATTGACCTCTAAGGCTTCCGATTATACATATAAGGTAGGGTGGGTTATTGTTTGAGAAGTCTTACATTCCAAACTTGTTTCTTTAACAGTGGAGGTAGAAGCACTTCACCCTCCAACTCGGTAAATTGTTTTCTTGGTTGAAACGTGACAAATAGAATTTTAAGTTGAGTTTTTCTTTTTTCTTTTTCTTTTTTTTTGGAGAAATTAAGACACTTTATGTATATGATTAGTATCGTTTACCCCAGTTTTTTTATTTATTTAAGACTGCCTAAGTCGTCTATTTACAAGCAAGCGAAAATGTGTCGATGAAGCAAAGTCTTCATTGTTGAAGCAGTTTTGGTACGAACTTTGTTAAGAAAGAGATCTCATCCTTTGAAATCTTCACCTTTTTCCTCTGCTCTCCAAACATAATCACACACTTTCTTTCGTCGTTTTCTTCATCATTTCCCTCGTTCCTAACCTCGATATTGGCGATGGCTTCAGAGATCTCCATAACCATGTCAACGATCACTCCCTCCACTCCCATAAGATATTGTAAGTAAATCACCTCCACGACATTGCTGAAATTATCAAAGAAGAGTTTTCAGAGGAGAAACAGAGAAGGCGAGAGAAAGAGAGGAGAAAAAAAACAAGAAACTCGGGAGGTTGTATTGTTTCTTTACTTAAGCTGGCCATAGGATATGAGTGAAAGGTTTGCATCTTTAACTCGTGTGATTGCATTTGGGGTTCTTAATATGGCCTTAACCTCAGAAACGATCCCTTGCAAACCACCTTCTTTGCAAAGTTTGATGGCCTCATCTAATGAGTTTCTTCTCACATCCTTATAGATTTCACTTCCTCCATTTGTTAAGAAGAACACCTGAGAACACATATAAGCATTTCAGATACATAGCCAACTAAAAAAACTGAACCTCATATGGAGAAGAAAACCAAAGATGCAATCTTACAGGATAAATCCTTTGCATATCCCTGATCAGTCGAGCCACATCCGGATGAAAGCTCGAAAAGATTATTGGCCGGTTCTTGCCATGCTCATCTACAACCTATTTATCAACAAATATATCACTGGGACCCAAGAACATGACAAGATCAAATATCAGATGGGTGAAGAACATGTTCTTTACCTTCAAGATGTTTTCAAGAGTTTGACGTAACTCTTCTTCTCCATACACAAGATTATCATCGAACTTTAGCTCGATATTGAATCCTAGTGAGCGTTTAACTTTTACAAAGGCATCTTTAAGGGTGCATAAAGGATCATCCTTCACGACTTTCCATTCGAAGATTCTACCATCTTTCATCTTCCTGAACATAGGCTTCACATTTGTACCATCCTTTTGTTGTCCATATGCGAGAAGTTCATGTAAAGCCATTTCCGTTACTCTTTTCTCAGTAATGACTCCCTGGAAATTTTGATACCAACTTTACTGCTTTCTAATCTATGCTTAGTGAAAACTAGCAGCAACAATATTATTTGTGTGGAAAACAAGAGGGGAAACCTAACCTGTTCTTGCGTGAACATGAAGATATCATGGAAAATTACAGGACACCCATCTCTTGTTACCTTCAATAATAGTTACATTCTTTATTTAGGCTGCCATTGTTTCAAACCCAAATTTATGCAATTTACGCTTACAATTTTAAACAAACCTTTCTCCTACCATTAACTTTTCATTGTGTTTCACATTTACGTTTATAATTTACAAAATACTAATATACTAGGTGGTAACCCGCGCCCTGCGCGGAGTAAGAAATGTTTGTAAGTTTTCGATTATTTGAATAATTGATATTATATTATAAATTTTTGATCAAAATTTTATAATATAAATATTTTAACACTATAATATTTTAACTTTTGGACAAATTTTAAATTTTACGATATTTAACTTTTTATCAAACTAAATATATATAATATTTTCATATTTTACCAAGTTCAACTATTTTTAAATTTTGAAATGTTTGATATTAATATTTATATTATTTGGCTAAATTATATTGTTTTATTAAAAACCATAATAAACCAAAAATACTTATAAATTTGTATGCTTAATAAATTAAGTTTAATACTTTTATGGTTTCTTATTATTCTGATTCTTTTTATAATATATTTTTTGAACCACCACACATCTTTTTTTTTTCTCCAATGTGGGACTTTAAAGATATATTTCTATTTTTTATCATTTGAGTAACTGATATTCGTTTTAAAAAATTCAAATTGTAATTTGCGTAAAAACAATGTATTATTTTTTATTATATAGAATCATGTGATAATTTATATTTTTTCACAAATTATAGTTCATCCAGAGAATAGACAAGAAATGTAGTGTTTAAAGCAATAATTAATATGGTATATTTTGCTATGAATGGAAAGAATGAAAATATTTTCATAATTTAAATGCTGAATAATATTTTTTCACAAAATATAGCTCATCCAGAAAATAGAGAAGAAATGTAGTGTTTAAAGCAATAATTAATATGGTATATTTTGCTATGAATGGAAAGAATCAAAATATTTTCATAATTTAAATGCTGAATAATATATAAATAATTGGTATAAACTATTTCTAACCAAATTAATATCAATGACATATTGTGTAATATTTCTAGTAAACAAAACTTTATTTTATATTTATCATGAGAAAGTCTCTGGTGAGACACATCAGCATGACAATCTTGTTATTAACACATGAAATAAATGTTACTAGGTGATAACCCGCACCCTGCGCGGAGTGAAATATTTATTAATTTTTTCTTCGTTTAAATTATTGGTATTTTCATTATTTTGTTTTCATAATTTATTCTTAATTAATTTTAAGGGAAAGCACATAATATCAAATTCCAAAACCATAATATCAGTTACACGTAATGATCCATATTTAAATTGTTATTATTTTAAAAAATTGGTAAAATTGTATATATTGTTTTAAATCATTACAGTTAAATATGATATGATATGATTATTTTTCTTCCTTTTCTAGAAACAAATTAAATATTATGTGAAATAGATTCAAATTTGGTAACATTATATATGTTAAGTTTAGTATGTATTAAATAAAATTATTGCTTGAAAAATATGATAATTTATTGCTGATTTATTGATTAATTTATTATTAATATGAGAAAATAATATATATTTGAATCTACTCATAGTTAAAAAAACCTCCATATAAAACACTATATTTATTGACGACATCATCATATAATTAAAAAATCTCAAAAAAATTCAATAATCATTTTTTAGAACATTAAAATTAATTTATAGTTTTGTATGAAATTATATATAGGAAAAAACATATTTACAATTAAATTCATTTATGTATATAATATATGTTCAGAAATCAAGTATATTGAAAAAAAAAAAATTATCAATAATTTTGAATTATTTATATCAGTATTCAATTTTTAAAATATTTTATAATAGGTAATTTTTACATAATATATGTTTTTAAGTGAAAGTAGTATATTATCAATTGGTTATATATTAATATAAAAATTAATATGTTAACAAATCTTATATGTTGGAAAAAAAAATTCTATAATTATTTTCGAAATATTTTTATCACTATTTGATTTTAAAAATATTTGATAATATTTTTTTTATATATTGTTTATATTGTTTACTGGAAGATACATGCAAATATTTAATATTTGTAACCAAATTAGAAATAGTGTAGCAATAGTATTGTATGTAAATATTTTAGTAAGTGATGTATCTCTTATATATTAAAAGAGAATCATTTTTAAAAAATAACCTTATACTCATGTGTTATTAACAACTTTGCCATGCTGAGGTGTCAACACCAAATTCACTCTCAAGGTCAATATAAAAAAAAACATCACTTACTAGCATATTTACATACAATGCCATTGATATACTATTTTTAATTTGATTACAAATATTAAAGATTTGCATGTATCTTCCACTAAACAANTATTTTAAAAATCGAATATTGATATAAATATTTCGAAATTAATTATAGCATTTTTTCCAATAAATAATATTTGTTAACATAATAATTTTTATATTAATTTATAACCAACTAAAAATATACTTTCACTTAAAAAATATTTTATATAAAATTTATTTAGTATAAAATATTTCAAGAATCAA
>OVBJ01003072.1:0-13901 GCA_900406535.1 Noccaea bulbosa
GACTTATTTAGGGTTCATTGTTAGGGTTAATGAATTAGTGTTTAGGGCTTAGAATTCCTCCATTAGGGTTTAGAGTATATGGTTTAATTGTTTGTGTTTAAGGTTTTGGGTTTAGGGTTTAGGGTTTAGGGTTTAGTATTTGTGTTTAGGGTTTTAGTGTTTACTGTGTATTGTGATATAGTAATCATGTTATGTACCAAGCAAATAAAACGCTTATTGTGATATATTTTGTTAGCATTTTACGTTCAAAAAGAGTTACAGGCGGTAATATGTTTGTTGTACACGTATATAGTGTTAACGACCTGCAATATTGATGTTACTGTCCCACTTTTATTGTTGCAGCGATAATTGCTCATTGTTTGGGTTGATGTTATGTTTCCCGGGTGAATTTAATGCATCCACTTGCTTCGAATTTAAACTGGTAACTTAGTTGTTACGGAGTACTGAGTTTGCCCCAATCGAGTAGAAGGACCAGTCCGTAATTTCGTAGGAGAAAGATCTAATAATGAATTTACTTTACCTCACACCCAAATATGGAAAACACATCACCCGAAAAACAAAGTATCCCAATATATTAAGCAAAAGAACAAAATGTGTTGTATTTCTTAAGTTGTGATTGTATCAAAGTTGGCATAATATCTTTCTAATTTAGAAAGCGAGAAAGTAAAACTTTTTGAAGTTAGTTCTACCTATTTTAAGCAATGTTTTCAAAACATTGGTGACCAAACCGGAAATATTTTGGGTCATGGTTCGATCAGGGTCGATAATTTTTTAAAATAATACATATAATTTTGTAGATTTTATATATGAATATTTCTATGATATTTAAACAGTATATAAATATATATAAATTTTAAATATCAAATAAATGATTTAAAATTCATAATATTTGAAAAATATTTTTAACAAAACATTCTGAAAAAGTTAAATTATCAAATAAAGTAGAAAATTTATTGTTTAATTAGAAAACCAGATTCAATATAGTTCAATGGGTTACCAGTTTTTATTTTTTTTGGTTGGTCGAACCCGGGTTTAACTATCTATGGGGTTTTAGTAGTAACCTAATCCGGAGATGCTTCCGCTTCATGGTTGAACTTGAACCCGGTCTGATCGCCGGTTCGGTCCGATTTTAAAAACACCGATTTTAACTTTTAAGTTTTAAGTTACTTGTTATTTATGGAGTTTTTCTGGCGTAAAAAAACAACAGTTATGGAATTTACATACAATAAATTCCGTTAAAAAGAATATCGCTTATTGACAACTGTTAATAGCAATTTAATGTATTATACTGGGAAATAATTATCAAATAAAATAGAAAATTTATTGTTTAATTAGAAAACCGAATTCAATATAGTTCAATGGGTTACCCGTTTTTTTATTTTTTTTTGGTCGAACCCAGGTTTAACTATCTATGGAATTTTAGTAGTAACCCAATCCGGAGATGCTTTCGCTTCATGGTTGAACTTGAACCCAGTCTGACCGCCGGGTCGGTCCGATTTTAAAAACACCGATTTTAACTTTTAAATTTTAAGTTACTTGTTATTTATGGAGTCTTTCTGGCGTAGAAAAACAACAGTTATGGAATTTACGTACAATAAATTCCGTTAAAAAGAATATCGCATATTGACAACTGTTAATAGCAATTTAATGTATTATACTGGGAAATAATTATGTGCTAGTAGGACTGGATCATCTAATGTATAATTAAGAACATAATACATGTTTGAGTTGGATGATAAGATCATATAGACAACTGTTAATAGCAATTTAATGTATTATACTGGGAAATAATTATGTGCTAGTAGGACTGGATCATCTAATGTATAATTAAGAACATAATACATGTTTGAGTTGGATGATAAGATCATATAGACAACTGTTAATAGCAATTTAATGTATTATACTGGGAAATAATTATGTGCTAGTAGGACTGGATCATCTAATGTATAATTAAGAACATAATACATGTTTGAGTTGGATGATAAGATCATATAGACAACTGTTAATAGCAATTTAATGTATTATACTGGGAAATAATTATGTGCTAGTAGGACTGGATCATCTAATGTATAATTAAGAACATAATACATGTTTGAGTTGGATGATAAGATGAAATGAACAAATGTGATTACTGGTTGAAAATTTTCAATGTTACAAAAACGAAAAAGGAAGCAAATATATCATTTTGTCAATAAGTAATTAATATTTTAATTAAAAAAATCTACAAAAGTAAATAATGGTAGATAATATTTTTTTAAATAAAGAAATCTTGTGGACTGTTTTCTATTTTATCAATAAGTTTAAAATTTAATATGCTTAGATAATTTTCATTCATTGAAAAGGATAAAATAACTTGACAATGTAGTACTTATTGATATTAGATACATATCAGTTTGTTACAATCTAATAAAATAGCATTCTCATGTTTATATAATATATCCAAATATAAGCACATATACAGACACAGACTCATAGTAACAACCGAAAAGGACCCACCGTCGGTAATTTCAAGGTCGTATTAGTAGTTTAGTACAAATATTGACCAGAAAAATAAACAAAATTCATTCATCTTTAATCTAGAAGGATCGTAGAGATGCAGAATGAGATGGAAGAGAAGTTTGAAGATTGGAAAGGTAGAGATGCAATCCCTGGCAAACATGGTGGGTTCGGAGCTGCATCCATTGCTTGTGGTAAAAAGAAAAAATTAAACTCAAAACTTCTTGTTTTCGATAATAACAATCTTGAAATTAAATAGCCAGAAACTCATAATATGTATATTTGGTGTGGTGAATGTAGTTGTGGAGATGATGGAGAACATAGTGTTTGTAGCTAATGGATTCAATTTCGTGGAATACTTCATGGGTTCGATGCATTATTCATCAGCCACAGCAGCAAACATGGTCACTAATTTCATGGGAACATCGTTTTTGCTCACTCTTTTTGGCGGTTTTATCGCTGACTCTTTCCTCACTAGTTTCACAACTTTCATCCTCTTTTGTTGCATGGAAGTCATGGTAATGAAAACTTTCATAAGTTATTTAGAGCATTTAGATTTTAGACAGTGTATCTTTTTTTTTTTTTTTTTTATTTACTAGAAAGTTCTGGGACGAAGAAAACGTACATCCCTAGGCCCAGACCAGAGCATTTTATATCAAAATGAATATTTCATTAACTTTAATCATTTTGATAGGGATTGATCTTGTTGACGTTCCAAGCTCAAAACCCTAAGCTACAGCCTGAGGGAGATAATACACCTTCAACTCTTCAATCAATCATTCTTTTCACAGGACTTTATGCGATGGCTACTGGTGCTGGCGGTATCAAGGCATCAGTGCCTATCCACGGATGTGAACAGCTTGACAGAAGAAATCCGAGAGTTATCTCAAGTTTCTTCAATTTGTTTTACTTCCTTATATCCTTTGGATGTCTCTTGGCCGTGACCGTTGTGTTGTGGATCGAAGAGAACAAAGGTTGGAATTGTAGTTTCAATGTCTCGGTTGGTATTATGGCGGTTGCTCTATGTGTTTTCACGGCAGGGTTTCCATTTTATCGATTCAAACGTCCTAATGGAAGTCCGTTGACAAGGATCGGGATTGTGATTATTTCCGCGGCAAGAAACCGAAATAAGCCTGATTTGGATGTGGAGATGATGCAGAGTCTTATCTCCATGGACATAAACATTCGCCACAAGAAGTTAAAGTAAGTATTTTAAGATGAGATGCCAATTGAAAGTCATGTACCCAATTCATTTGAATATTCATAAATTAAAAAAAATTAAAAAAAATCATATGGATTTTGGGTATTTTTTTGTATATTTTCTTAATAAATACTAAAAGGGTATATATCTCATTTCTATATGAACTTAACTTTTCAGGTGTTTAGATAAAGCAATGTTGAACACCAAAATCTCAGCAACAGAAGTTGAAGAAACAAGAACGTTTTTGGGTCTCTTACCAATCTTTGGTAGCACGATTGTCATGAACTGCTGCTTGGCACAACTATCGACCTTCTCTGTACAACAAGGCATGATCATGAACAGAAAACTTATTGGCTCCTTCGAGATCCCTACACCTTCCCTCAACGCCATTCCTCTCATCTTCATAATGTTTTCTATACCTTTGTACGAATTCTTTGGCAAAAAAATCTCATCAACGAACAACGAGAGATCATCCAGCTTCATTTTGAAACGCATAGGAGTCGGCTTAGCTCTCTCCTCTGTTTCAATGGCGATTGCAGCTGTGGTGGAGGTCAAGAGAAAACATGAAGCGGTTCACAACAACATCGAAATCTCTGTGTTTTGGTTAGAGTTTCAGTTTGTTATATTGAGTTTATCGGATATGTTGACTCTTGGGGGAATGTTAGAGTTCTTCTATAGAGAAAGTCCGGTGAGTATGAGGAGCATGAGCACGGCGTTGGGGTGGTGCTCCACCGCAATGGGTTTCTTCCTCAGCACGGTTCTAGTGGATCTCACTAATGCCGTCACGGGAAGGTTTGGCCAACAGTGGCTTGGCGGGAAAGATCTCAACAAGACAAGGCTTGAAATGTTCTATGTGGTCCTTTGTGTTATTAATACTCTTAATCTTCTAAACTATGTTTTTTGGGCAATGCGATATTAAGCTAAAGAACAATTTAACTATGCCTCTTGAGGGACTGTATCAACTCCTTAGTATCATTTTAAATTAGTAGCAAGGAATAAACAAATTGAGTTTTTTTTTTTTTTTTCCTTAAGTCTTCAACCTGAAGAGATTATGAGGAGTAAGTCCAAAACTATTTTGTTACATATATTATGTTCGTTCAAACTCAAAGATATTGAATCTAACGAAAAAACAAAAGGTACATCTACATGTGAAAAACAAAAAATCAAAACAGCGATTGCATTCTATAGAGAATATTCTTATTTTAACATCATATAACATTTTCTGACCATATATTGTATCACTTTTTAGCTAGTAATCATGGCATATGAGATGTTTAACATATGTCAAACTTATTTCGTGAAAATTGGATTAATGAATCAAAATAAATAGGTGTCATTGTATAGTAATATTTAGAATAAATGGTTTGTTATTTTATCTTCTTAGATATTTATGTCCATTTAAAAAAAAAAAATTTGCTAATTAAGTATTAAATTTAGAATTACTCTTAATCTAAATAAAAGTATATATATTTCTTAGGTGTAAATTAAAAAAAGAAAAAAGAAAAAAAAAGGTCATTATTTGGTGTAATTAAACAGAAAAGACAAAAAGTCAAAAATTCAGTCTTTGGTACAATGTATATAACTGTCAAACACTCAAAACCATACTTAATCGATCTGAATTTGTTTTCTTAGAATCATACATTCTTTTATTCAAAATTAATAACCGAAAATCATAATATTTGGCTAGGTCCATATAGACATCAACTACCCAAACACATGCTAGTTTTAGAGTTTATCACCACCCCATACATAATGTGTCTATTTATTCAGCGAAAAGTGAAAACCTTTATTACGGTTACTACAACACATCCAAAGATGTCTTCTTCTTCTTCCGTCGGAATCTCTCTCTCCTTCCTTTTCTTGGCTCTGCTAATCTCACCGGCTGTCTCACAAACCTGTAAGTCACAGACATTTTCCGGCGACAAAACATACCCTTACTGCCTCGACCTCTCTGAGCTCAAAGCCTTCCTCCACTATTCCTACGACGCCGCCAACACAACCCTCGCCGTCGTCTTCTCCGCTCCGCCGTCAAAGCCTGGCGGATGGATCGCTTGGGCTATAAACCCAAAGTCCACCGGCATGGTCGGAGCTCAAACCTTAGTCGCTTACAAGGATCCAAGTAATGGTTTAGCCGTCGTGAAGACGCTAAACATTAGCTCCTACAGCACGCTTATTCCGTCGAAGCTGGCGTTCGAAGTTTGGGACGTGAAAGCTGAGGAAGCGTCGAGAGACGGAGGGACGTTGAGAATCTTTGCGAGGATTAACGTTCCGGCTGATTTGGCAGCGATGGGAAAGGTAAATCAGGTGTGGCAAGTCGGTCCTGTAGTGAGTCCCGACGGAATGATAGGGAAGCACGATTTCGATCCGCCGAATCTCGTTTCTAAGGGCCCTCTCGATTTAAACGGCGGCATAATCTCCGGCGCCGGCGATGGCGAGGGACTTTCCAAGATCAAGAAGAGAAATGTGAGTTCCTATTGTAAAAAAAAAAAAAAAAAAAAAAAAAAAAAAAAAAAAAAAAAAANGAGGAAACCCAAAATGAATTGAAAATAAAATCTAAAAAAAAAAAATATATATTTTTCAATCTAATTGAAACAAAAAATTTGGTGATAACTGTGCAGATTCATGGGATATTAAACGCGGTGAGCTGGGGAATTTTGTTTCCGGTAGGAGCAATAATAGCGAGGTACATGAGAGTATTTGAATCCGCAGATCCTGCTTGGTTTTACCTCCACGTGTCTTGTCAGTTCTCTGCTTACGCCATCGGCGTTGCCGGTTGGGCCACCGGACTCAAGCTTGGCCGTGAGTCCGAGGGTATTCGGTTCGCCAGCCACGGTAACATCGGCATTACCCTCTTCTCCCTCGCCACCATTCAGGTTAGGCTCTGTTTTAACCTTTGAAGCTCGTGTTCAAGTTTCAAGCTTTTGATCATGTTTCTTGACCAAGATTCAAGAGTTTGAACACGTTTCTTGAACAAGATTCATGTTTTTGAGCATAATCTTGAAACTTGAAGAATCGTTTTTTTTTTGCTTTGGCTTTTGATTGAAAACCCTTACCGTTGTTTCTTTGTCACCAAGGTAAAAAAAATTTAAACGGTATTGAAATCGGTAAAATTATGATTTTTGTACCGCTTGCTTATCACGCTATGTTTTGTCTTTTTGGTGTCTTTTTTTTTTTTTTTTTTTTTAGTTTTTTGGGTTTTTNGTTGTTGAGGCCAAAGAAAGACCACAAGTACAGATTCTATTGGAATATCTACCACCATGGAGTCGGCTATTCGATCCTAATCCTTGGGATCATTAATGTCTTTAAAGGTCTCAGCATCTTGAAGCCACAAGACACATACAAGCATGCTTACATTGGAGTTATCGTGAGCCTTGGAGGATTAGCATTTCTCTTAGAAGCTGTTACTTGGGTCATTGTGCTCAAGAGAAAATCGAAGAATTCAGTTAGGACCTGAGCCAACAAAAGATTTGGTTTGCTTTAAAAGATCATATCTGCAGATGTTGTTACAATCATTGAAGGTCTTGAATTCTTTATGTATAGAATAAATACATGCATCGTCATTGTCTTGTAGTATTTTGTAGCTTTTGTGCTTTTATGTGTCTTCTATTTTCTCAAGTTATAAGTTCTTGTAGGGGATTCAATTTTTAAAGTATTTCTTATTTTACTTTGAATATTTTCAAGTTTCCAACTAATTGCTTTAGAACTATTCCCACGTGCTCTTAAAGACAATCAAATATGTCCACATGCTTTGGGATAAATTAACAATTCAATAAGATTAAAACTTTTATGAACTAGTATCAGACAAATTATGGTGCCAAAACATAATCATACCTAGGTGTCTTCCTCAAAAAGATCCTTTTAATTATTGAGATCTACTGTTTTGACACTAGTCATTAGATTTAGACCCGTTACCCATAGCCATAGGTCCCATACACTTTTATTCAAGGAATGAATGTCAAAATTCTCATTTGAAAACTTTTTTCAACGATGTTATTTTCTATGATTAATTTGTTGAAACTTTCATTGGAGAGCATTTCTTAACGTTGTTTCTTTCTTTAGTAAAGGTGTATGCATGGATACTCCACAAACAACTATCCATACGCCTGTTTTCAGAATTAATGTGAGTGTGAGCGCATAAACGAGTGTGAGCGCATAAACGAGTGTGGCTAAATCATAATCAGCTATATTTAAAAAATAATAATCTTTAATTATGAAAGGATTAGCCTAAAAAAGGTGGCGGTGTTAGGCTGTCGAGTTTGGATTCCCAATTTACATTTCAACTTGTCATAATAATTAAGGATGTTAAAAAAAAAAAAAAAAAAAAAAAAAAAAAAAACTTTTNTGATTATGGGAACTTTGTTCCGCAAACTTCGACCCATAATTGAGGGATCCCTTAATGATAATAATCAATCATCGATGAAAAAAATTTAAGTTCTTAATTTGTATGGTTGTTTTTTTTTTAACAAATTTTTGTATGGTTGTTTGTACGTAATTTACAGAAACAGCTTAGTTCAATTCATCATATACGACTTAATTATGTTTTGTTGCTTCAACTTAATAATTGGATATTACACTAGTTTAAACCCAAAAAGCTTTCTTCATTCCATAATCGAATCTATGAGCTTCTGCTGTAAATACTAAATACTACTAATTCCAAGACACTGTATATATCTGGCCAAAAGAAGTATATATAGGCCTCTCTGGTCTCCATTTTTGTAAAGAGTTCATATATATACACTTATAATTGGTTTCCAAATCGTAATCTATTAAATTGTTTTTGGTCCCATAAATCTCAGAGCCAACACTGATGAGTGATGACCATCAAGGCTCTTTGATCACACCTTTTGATTTCATATCTTCCTCACAATTTTGCAGCTTCTTTCAAACAAAATTATCAGAATTTCGACCTCACTTGACCATCTTGGAAAAAAAAAATACATAAACCCTTCCTAGTCCACGTTAACGCATTTCACTAAAAAGTTAAAACTATTGTCCATCTGTCTAATACTAATGTACATACCCAACAAACAACTTCCCACGAAGATAGAGCTAAGCAGGGAGGTTTTCACCGCATAAGCAAAGCATGTAGAGATTCTCCATAACGCAATGTTGGAACTTTGACCACAGGTTTTTGAGTGCAACGCTTAGAACATAAGTATCAAGTGAGACACCAGGATTCAACATGCATCGTGGAGAACATATATGTGTAGTCGAGTAGAAGATAACAAACAAAAGTTGGCGCCTAATCTAACCAAAAGAAGATGATACAAAAGAAAATCTTGGATCGCTAAAAAAACTGCTGAGAATGTGTTTGGGCTCAAATTCAATGGGCCTGGTTAGTGAGTGATTTTCCCCCAACAAGTTTGTTTAACTTCGTTAACGAGAAAGATTTAAGTGACTGCCACGTGTCCGTCGCTTATCGCCTGAAACAGAAAGCATCCGGTGACCGGTCTTCCTCTCCACTCCAATCAAAAGTCACTTATATAAAGAAGGGAATCGAATCGTGTAATGTGGTTTTGCATATGTAACATAATAATTGTCACATTCTTTTCTATAAATCTGGGTTATCCCCTCTTTCTATAAGGGAACTAGGGCTAAGGGATTTTTTTTCTCTTTATTTTCTCGTGTAAAATGAAAGGAGGAGAAGAAGGAGGAGAAGAGAAGGAAGTAGTTTCTCTTGAAACTCTCAGTAAGAAAATGGATGATTTTGCAAAGGCTAGAGATTGGGAGAAGTATCACAGCCCAAGGAACCTTCTTTTAGCGATGGTATCTTTTTACTCCATCTACTTTGATTTATCTCTAAAATCTCAAATTAGTCTCTTAATCGCAAATTGTCCGGTTTCGAATTACTTGGTCACATGAAAGTTTGGTTCTTTTGCTATGAAATCTGTCTGATATACACAAAGTTGGGGGTTAGCTCAATTTTTTTTGATTTGGCCGGTCAACAAGGTCAAAGCTTTTGGTCAACACTAGCTTCTTGTGTTTTAATTTGCTTTAGAAATGATTTTAACAAGTTGAAGCTGAAACTGGCACAGGTGGGTGAAGTGGGAGAGCTATCAGAGATATTCCAATGGAAAGGAGAAGTAGCAAGAGGACTTCCAGACTGGGAAGAAGAAGAGAAAGTGCATCTTGGGGAAGAGTTATCAGACGTTTTGTTGTATTTGGTGAGGCTCTCTGATGTTTGTGGTGTCGATTTAGGCAAAGCCGCTCTTCGCAAACTGGAGCTCAATGCCATCAAGTACCCAGTCAAACAGACTGATCACTGTCCTGGTGATGATGATGATGATGATGATGATGGTGGTGAACATTCAAGCAGCAAAACCAAGTTGAAAGAAGAAAACTAAATCTCTCTCCATTTTCATGGTCTTGTTTTGAGTGTGTGAGATTGTGTTCTTGTTATCAAGTGTGAGCAAGAAAGAGCCAAGAAGTAACAATCTTTGTATTTGGGTTTTGAATTAGCATTTAATGAAACACCATTTTGTTATACACTTACATGTGTCTACACTAACCTACACCATCAAATCAAAACCGGAAAGTATTTGCAATAAAAATGGCTCTTCAAGATGTGGTTCCCTTGCTCTACAGGTTTGTTGTGGCTCTGCTGATGATAATGCTCATGACTGCTCAGCGGTCTGGCCATGGCTTTGCGGTGTTAGTAGAGTCAGAACGTCCCTGATTCGAAACCCGTTCCCCCAGAAGGAGGCAAGGCATAGACCCACTATGGCCATTACAACCACAGAGCAAGCTGCTGGTACGGCTTGGCTACTACCAAGGAACTGACTTGCAAGAAGCCCGGCTAATGTCGAGCTCTGCATTCCCGTGCAAAGAGAGATCGTTCGGCTTACTTCTTCCTCTTGCCTGATGAAAAAAAAAAACAGATCCAAACAACATAAGTAAAATTTTCGAAGTTTTTGTAAGTGTTGAAGTAGAGATGATGGTGTCTACCTTAACCCTGGGATCTTAGAGAACCAATACCCCAAAGCAAAGGCTACCGCGTGGAATGTAATAACTGGAAGAATCAATCTAAGACCTTCTGATGAAAGAATCTGATTTCGGTTTATCGAAAGCGGGCTTCCAATGCACAACGAAGTGCACACCATAGCAACAAACGGCATCACGGGTCGAAGAAGAGTGACCACAGGCTTTGCGTAAGTATTCAAGACAAGGCCAAGAGTGACTGGAACAAGCACCACCTAGTAGTACACAGATGGTAAAAAAAGCACATTAGACCTCAAAAGAGAATGACTATTTTGGTTCTTCTTCAAGAACAGATTTGCTTTACCTGTAATATGGACTTGGACATGGCGATTGCATCAACGGGAACAACCGATCCGATTAGAAGACCGCTCAGCAATGGAGTAAAGAGCACAGAGGCAATAGTAGTGACACTAGTGAGAAGTATGCTCATTGCAACATCTGCTTTGCTCAGAGAACTCGCGTAGCTAGACAACTGAGCTCCTGCTACACAACAAGTGAGCACAAAACCCGCGTAGAAGGTCCTCGGCATCCCAAAGACGTTAGCGACTAAAACCCCGAGAAGCGGTTTCAGAACATACTGAGCTATAAACCCAACAGATAACGGCACTGGTCTACAACAACAAACAAAAATGTTCTCAAGAGTTTTAGGAATCTGCATAACTAAGCTGTTAAGAAGAAGGATTGGTTACCTTTTGAAAGCAAGAGCGAAATCTTGAATCGAAAGCTGGATTCCGATAGATAACATGATCCCTCCGAGAGCAGGAGCATAGAGGTCTTTAGATACCCTGAAAAAAAAACATTTCATCTGATATTCATCTTAAACCCCAATTCAAAATCTTGGATCCTCTAGTCAGCAATTGACTTGAAAACAGAGCAATAAAGCTGCAAACTTTGAGTGAAAGCCACAGACTTTCAAGTTGATTCTCCTAAAACACATCTTCGTATATGCAAGAAAGGTTATTAATTCTCATTTCCGAGCTAAATCACGAATTTTATACTGATAAACAATTCGAATCGTGTTCCAAAGCTAGGCTAGAGAGAAACAGAGAGAGATGAGAGAGAGAGAGAGAGAGAGAGAGAGAGAGAAAGAGAGAGAGAGAGAGAGAGAGTGTGTGTGTGCGAACCAGGTGAAGGTAGATGGGTAGGAGAGAGCAGCGACGGCGGTGAGAGCGACGACGAACGGAAGCAAAGCGGACAAAACCTGAGACGAATCGGTCTTCTCCGGAGACTCTGTTCCTCCACGGAAAGATAACACAGACATGTTGCCGTCTCTCCACTGTAATCCAACTCTCCCCGTAAACGGCGTCGTTGAGCACGCAACTTCGCTGCCGCTTCTCCTCCGCCGCAGTCTAAAATCTAGAGAGTTGTCACTAAGCGATGACGAATCGACAGAAGAGAAGGAAGAAGGAGGAGACCGTAATTGACAATTGAAGCATCGTGATTTAGCGGGAAGATTAGCATCGGAAAGCGACTTTCTGCTTATAGTCGCCGGTGGTGAGAAAGAGAAAGAACCGATTGAAGCCATTATCATTTGCAGAAGAAAGCTTAGATTTTGATAATACAAGGTGGCGGAGAAGACTGAAGCGCCACCGTGAAATGTCGCCGTGGACCGGCGAGGAAGGAAGAAATTGAATGGGTGAGATTCCAAGTCGAAGAAGAAGGAAAGTGATAATATAGAAAAAGATTATGAAAGGGACAAAAAAAGATTGTTTAAGGTTTAGCCGTTTAGGTGATTGACAAGTATGCAAAACGTTTAACGGCTGAGATTGGTTGTTATTTTACTCTTTAGCCTTTGATTGAGGAATGTTTGGTTTGTCTATTTGGATTGCAGAATTTTGGATGAAAAATTGTTGTTTGTTAGGTTTAGAGGTTAAACACGTCGACTTTCTTAATCTCAACGTTTAACCAAGACGAGGGAGGGACACATCACATGTTTTGAAACATAGCGATGAAAACGACGAAATCGAGAGAGTTTATACGTGTTTAATACGACACCACATACGCCTCGCCGACACCTTTAGCTCGGAGTCCATGAAAATCAAACAATAGTGTTCTTTCACTTTATCTTATTCTCTCTCACAAACCCATATATATATTCACAATCACATCTTGATAGATGAGACTTTTTTGGATCTTCTTGTGCACATTTCCAAACCCCACAAAAGGTGACTCCGTTTCTGTGTTTTGAGTTAAACAAACATTGCCCTTAACTTTTGACAACACATAAGGACAAAACGTATTTCTGTTTTATTGTCGGAACAAGGAAAACTGAAAGTAGCCGTTTCAGCTAAAGCTTCAGAGAACATAAGTTCCATGTGAACTTAATTAGAGTTCAAAATTTGTCCTTGCTGACTACATAATCACATGCTTCATGTTCACAAACTAAATCTCCCACCTGGCTTACCTGAGCAATGTGATAGAGATAGAGTGTTTCGATTTCAGTTTCGGATTCTGATCGAGTGCATTACTCACCCTTGACTTATAGTCAGTAGCATATATTCAGTGAACCTTAACACTTGGTATACAAGTTTTTTTTTTATAATTACATCTTATATATTTAAGAGAAAAATTTAAAGAAAATAACAACAATTGTATAGTCAGATCTAATTATTGTTCAATCTTCTAATTTTTTTATAGTCGAATTTTCAATATATAGTCTAATATTCATTTTTTATAATTTTATGATAAAATAATAAAAAGTACCGTAGTTTCTTTAAATCAAACTCAACTAGAAATATGAAATCAATATTATACTTATTTTGCTTACTGTTAAGAGTGATTAGATTTTATTTTAACCCATACGCGGACCTAATCTAGTAAAATATAAAATCCCAACGTGGTTGAGAATCATATCTAATAAAAAAATATATGAATTATAAATGATTAAAGAAATTATCATGGAAATATCTTTGTGTTTGAAAAAATGAATTTAATATTTTGTAATCATGGTATTTTAATCTAACTACACAATATGAAAGATTTACAAGTATTATGACACACAATATTGGTTAGATCATCATATTCTTTTTAGCAGTCTCTTTAAATTTTAATAGCACAACAGTTTTCTCTACATTTATTTATTCTTTTTTTTTCTTTCTTTGTTTCCATTAAATTTTTATATTTTATATTTGATATTCCAGCTATTTTTTCAGTTACGCATTTTTTTTTTATATTTGACTAGGTGAAGACCCGCGTGTACACGCGGGTTTGTATTTTGGTTTCTAAA
>OVBJ01003073.1:0-13883 GCA_900406535.1 Noccaea bulbosa
AAATAGTTAAATAGATATCTTTAAATAAAAATATAAATTCATAAACTATCATCCCGTGCAGGGCACGAGTTCAATCCTAGTCATTTATTAATTGATATAAATGAATTTGCGATTCTAAAAGTGATGACTCTAATATCTTGTGATGCTAAATACAAATGATGCAACTTGTTTCATCATTTTTGCCACTGATGTTAATAAATTATATCATTTATAACAAATGAAGTAAATATTTGCATTAATTAATAATTTAATATTATAGAATTAAACAATTGCGTCAATTATTAAAAATGATGTTACTCTTTGTCTTGCATATAAAAATTGATATTATATATATATTTAATTATATCATATATTTTAGTTTATAATAATATTATATCAATTATAAATAAGTGAATTTTCGTATTATTTTCCTTAATATACTTAAATTCAAAAATATTAAACATTTTGTATTTATTATTCTAAAGAATATATGTAAATACATATTGATGATTTTATTTATATAAAAATAAAATTTATTTTTGGGTGAAGTTATTATATAGAAAAATAAACTATTATCCTTTCTCTTTGTTTAGAGATGTGGGATAAATAGTTGTTTACTCAAAATTTTATTTGCATCACTTTTTGTAATTGAAAAAAATATTAACATACTTTATAATTGATATAAACATATATATTTGTGTCGGTTTTTTTAAAATGATCAATATTCATTTGTATCAATTTAATTGTAATTGATGTTAATCAAGTTAATATTGATATCAAATATTTAAAGTGATGTAAGAAGATAAATTTAATAACAATTTTTAATAAATGATTAATTTAGAATGTTTAAGTTTTTGAGAATGATGCTATCTACCTAATTTTTTTTAGTTGGTTTCTGGTTTGATAGTGATCAAGCAGCTCTCTGTCTCTCAGCCTTTTTTTTGTATTCAAACAGATAATGTGGTGCTGTTTCGGTTTCCCCTCCGTTCCCTTATTTAGTTAGTGTTTCTACGATGAATGGCCCTTTTTTTTTTTTTTGGTAAAGCGTTGAATGTATCCTTTTTGTTGCTTTTAGTTTAATTTAGTGTGTTCATTCTATGTATTCGTTATCTTGTTTGCAATGAAATCCAAATGACAAAAGAAAAAAAAAAAAAGTGCCACGTCAAAATAAATTGTCACTTCAAAATAAATTGTCACAGAGGCGTGTACGGTCAGGATGCAACCACCTAAGCTCTCTCCGGATACAGAAAGCGACGATATCGGACAAGACATTGGCAACGAATATCAATCAAGTAAGCAAGAAAACACTTTGCTTTCTTTTGTTGGGTATGTGATGGGTCCCACTTGAAAAAGTAATATTTTATCGTATAGCTCGTACGTGGTCCCTACTTCAATTGTCACGTGTCCTCATCTGATTACTTAGACGATTCTATACTTAAATTTCTTTCCATCTTGACCGTTGAAACGTGTACGAAAAAGAAGATTACAACAAGATCTCGATCTTTTAATAAGAACTTACGATTTTTTTTTTTTTTTTTTTTTTTTTTTTTTTTNTGCATATGCATGGCGTGGGCTATGTATAAAAATAGCAAGTTCTTACTGAATTTGTAATTTCACAGCAAAAATGTATGAATCCAAATATGCAAATTACAAATTATTGGTCCTTTTATTTCGAATTATATAGGACCATGATGATGACACGTGTTGTTATAGTTCTTCAACGTGACATAATCCTAGAGGGTTTGACCACTTTGCACGTATGACGTATCATAAGCTCAAGGTCTGTAATCCGTAAGTCAATTTTCATTTGGATATGTTCATATTGTGTTTAATGGTATCTCGAAGGGTTGATCGATCTCGTTTACTCCTTCGATTTAAAATCTTAAAATATTAATTCAAGGAATTGAACTGTAGTTTTGTATAAAGTTATAATCACAAATTGGATATTTAGAATAACACAATTGTTATTTACTTTCATAAAACTTCACTCCATAATCAGTTTTGATCAGCTCGTATATACGAACTTTTTGGCCTAAACAAGAAAAAATGATCACTACCACGAATGTACCCTATTTAAACTCACACAATCATATATATGATTTATACATTTTTCAGTATACTAGCCCTACAAATGTTTTCATCATTAACTCATATATAGTTTAGTGGTGTAATAGTATAATTGAAATCGTATAATAATTAAATCGAATTCATACTTAAGAATGTGCAAGTGTGATTTGTAAACTCAATACTATACAATAAAATGAATTCTTAAATGCAAATTTTCCACCGTTTAAATTGTTTGACTTAAAGCATTGATCAAGCAAGCAATTTATACGAATTTTAGAAGTACCATCCTCTTTTAATTGATCAACTTATAAGGTTGGCATAGCTTTCTTTATCAAAAAAAAAAAAAAAAAGTTGGCATAGCTTTTATTATGAAGTGGGCAACGAAAGTAATAAGTTTTGTATACATAATACCATGGCCCCATCCATGGTCCCAATATGATCTGATATCTTGCCCCCACCTTGCACTGCCTATGCCCGACAATCTTCATTTAGAACATAAATTATATGCAAGTTATTTCAGTGATTATTTACCTATCGGAACTCTAAAAATATTATAATACAATTCACTTAGCCTGATCAATATTTCAGTTGGTGCACTAAAAAAAAAAAAATCTGAACGGATTAAGATCACGAATTCAAGTCTTGGCACTTAAAAAAAAAAGAGATATCGGTAGGAAAAAAACTAATTTAACCTGGTTATGGACTTATGGATCAAAGTTTCAGAATATTTTTATTTGGTTAGCAAAAAAAAACATTATATATGTATTCAAATTACGATATATTGAATGGTTTAACTAAAAAAAAAAATATATTGAATGGATTCGACCAGTCAATGAACAGACTGCTGTATATTGCTAACGATATTTAGATACATTGATGATCATGTCATGATCTATATAAGTACTAACAAAATAACAATACTAAACTCAAGTTTCCGAATCTATCATTTACCCAAACCTCTAATTATATTTTAACTTAAGGTATTATCATGTACAGTAATTAATGACATATTCAATAGAAATTATATTTGTATAATTAATTATTTTTTGTGTATCAAAACAACATTCATTGTGAAACGAAATGAGTATTTTGGTAATGATTAGGGGACTCAAAATTGCAAGAAGAAAACCGGGTCTAACATTTAGCGACGCAGTAGTAAGACCCGTTTTACAAATCGACCAGAATTTGGGCCAAGCCTGTCAAGACCAGACTGCCCAAACTCGAAACAATGGGCCTATTTACCCTCGCATCTCAGTCAGTCTAATTTAATTCGCATGATTTAAAAATGGTTTTGGATTGATCGATCCTTGGCTGTCGTCGTTTCGAGGAGACAAAAAAGCGCCGGAGAATCGGAGAAGAAGATGGGAACGGCGGTGGGGCAGTGGCTAGAGGAAGCGCTGGTTGATCTCTGCCAGAAAACAGAGACCGGTTTAAATTTCGATCGTGATGTCATCTCCGGTTTAGTCTCCTATTGCGATCTCGCTCAGCCTGTCGATGCCAAGGAGTATCTCGACGTAATCTTTCTCCCCTCTTCCCCCTAAAACTTTGAATTACTGATTCTCGTTCGATGCTTGTGTTCTTCGGATTTGCTGATTTGGGTTTTCACCTAGTTTTGGTCAGTGATTTTGGGCAATGGATCGGGTGGGTAAGTGTTTTAAGATATAAATTGATTTCCATTGGATAGCTAGTTTCTGTAATTAAGCTCTATGAATCATTGAAGAGCTAATTTTATACATACAGTTGTTTACTTTAGTTTTCGGTATAGGATTTTCGTAAGAATCGGAGAAGAATAGTTCATGAATTGTAGCATCACATTAGGGGATTTTTCTCACTGTTTCCGAGTTTCTTATATTATGTCTCCATTGTATGATTGAGCAACGGAGCTAAATGATCTCATGTGATTAGAGGTTCAACAGTTATTATAACTCTTGATTGTAGTTTAAGGTTAGGCAGGGGATTATCAGTACATATAGGTTACAGTTACAAATCGGCATCGAAATGAGGGATGACCATTCGTTTGTTAACTCGAATGTATAAGTTTGTATGGAAGAGAATCGCTTGAAGATCTCTTCAAGAGTCAATGTCATTGTTCCTTAAAGGATATAGGGATGGGCTTGTCACCATAAAACTTTTACTTCGGATGAATCACATCGTTAAAAACTTCTGATATCGTATTGGCTTCACATATCTTGAACACCACAAGCCTGCAGCTACTAAGTCAATATAGCTAGTGTTCATACGCATGCCTTGTTGTTGAAATAATTCTAAGAATCAGCCATTGTGTTAGCTATTCTTAGCTCCATGATTGAGTACTTAAATGGGAATGTAACACTTAAGGCTTGAGGAGAATTGTGCATTGCCAAAGTCTGACTGAGAATTTCATCTAGTCCCAGAGTGAGTAGAGTGATTGATTTTATATGTGGCTTTATCCAGAATATTATCGGAAAAGAAGGCAAAAGCATCATCGAAGAATATTTACAGCGAAGAGGATACAAAGAGCCATCCAGCCATGTAGCAGCAACCAGTTCCAATTCAGGTCCCGAACTGCAAATGTATGTGAAGCCAAAAGTGGATAATGGGGCTTCTGTTGGAAACAGAAAACCTTTCAAAACTCCGAAAGAGGGAGCATCTTCTAGTCACCAAACTGGAACTGGAAAAGCAACAGCTCCGGCCCCTAAAGCCAATCCGAAGAAGAAAAAGGGTGGAAAAGTGATTTCTTTAGCAGAGGCAGCTAAAGGATCGATAGTGTTTCAGCAAGGAAAACCCTGTGCATGCCAAGCTCGTAGACACAACTTAGTGAGCAACTGCTTGTCCTGTGGGAAGATAGTCTGCGAACAAGAAGGAGAAGGGCCTTGCAATTTCTGCGGAGCACTCGTGCTAAAAGAAGGAAGCACATACGCTGGGCTAGAGGAAGGGTACACGCCAGTATCTGATGCTGATGTAGCAGCTGAAGCGTACGCGAAGAGGCTTGTGGAGTACGATAGAAACTCGGCCGCACGTACAACTGTTATTGATGACCAGAGTGATTACTATGAAAGCGAGGGTAGCACTTGGCTTTCTGGAGAGGTATATATATATAGTCTCCGCCGGTGAAACTACTCTCAATAGTTTGTTTCATGAATTTGACTTAACATTTTGTGTTCTCTTCTCAGGAGAAAGAGCTTTTGAGGAAGAAGCGAGAGCAGATTGAAGAAGCTGAACGAGCTAAAAAGAGCAAAGTGGTTATGACATTTGATTTAGTAGGCCGTAAGGTAAATTTATCGTTTATTGTTGCATTAGAGAAAACGATTCATTCCATGTTAGTGATGATTCATGATTTTGACACCACAGGTACTGTTGAACGAAGATGATATCACAGAACTAGAATCAGGGAACAGGATTCTAGGACCACCGGAGACTAAAAACGTGAACAGGATAAAACCAAACCCGACTGCAAAACTGATTCCAATCTTCTTAGATCCGGGACCAACCGAGAAGAAGCCAAACAGCAGCAGCTCCTCTAAGAGAGACAACAAGAAAAACCGCAACGGGTTGTGTCTTGAGATCACAGGAAGAGTACAACATGACAGGAGTGAACTTAAGTACTTACAAGCCGATCCATCATCAGTTATCGATGGCCTTCATGTAGAAGATGGTGGTGAATGTTCCTTAGACTACGACTGAAGTTTTTTTTTTTCTTCAAGACTCGCTCATTAATTTTGAACATGTCTTTCCTTTTCGCTTGAAATTTATGGTTTTTGGTATATAGGAGACCCGGTTAAAGGTTTCCGGTTTACCAAACCGGGCACTTTTTTCTTCAGTTTAAAAGTCAACAATGTTTTCTCTTGTTGCGTCCACGTCGGATGAAAGATACGCCGTCGGTCAAGAATCACGTGTTCGGAAATTTGGGTTTCTCACGTGCTTACGTGGCGAGATGTGATTGGATATCGTTAAATTCTCTCGGTTTTATTAAGATAAGATTATTCGTCTCCACGTGTAACGTGTTCCCAGCTATCAAAATCCTTTTCTTGGAGCACTTTGTGTATTTTATTTTGTTTTCTTGTTATTTGAATTCGTCGTCATGGCGGATAGAATATGTTCGAAAATATAATAGAAATTTAATCATAAAATACTTTTGTAAATCAAGCTGTTTTGACTATATGAATAAACATTATTGTGGCTATATAGAGAACTTTAATTTTGTGCCGGATAAGAAAGAAGAATGATTTGTATTACTATATCTGTACGAATTATATTATTATAATATACACAATCATAGACAAACAAATTATCACCGTAATACATATTTTTTATCGAACTAGCAAAGTAAATATTTGCAAGTTTGATTTTTGTTTGATTGAATCCACACCCATCGTGGTGAAATAAACAAATCATTATTGATAATGTATTAATATTGTAACTGTGATTAAGACAATAAACAATGAATAGTGTAAGGTCGATAAAAAGCAACATTGATATGATGCGACACAAGTCCCTTTGTTATCCACACCTTTCCCACCAAAATCTCTTTTATTTATAAATTAATCTAGAAGAACATTTATGACGTCATCCACCCATGACTTCTTATAATGGTAAAGATTCCATCTGCCCCCTACCAGAAAATCGGAAAACTAGCTCATTTATACACACACATACAATATACGTAATTATATATACAATTATGCATATAAAGTTTTGTTTTCATTTGTGAAACCGTATTGTCAAAAATGGCGGAAATTACAACCAGTTGTTAGTATTGTAAAATTATTTTATCATTCCAACATTAAGCAGATTTCCACTCATTATTAAATATTATATTGACAAAGAAAATTCAGATATGCTAGACTGCTAGTCGTCATTCGAAGAGTCAAACTAAAGTTCTTTCTCGGTTCATCTAGGAATAAAACATATAATTTGTATAATTTCTCAATTTCTGTATTTTTAATCCATAACATCATAATATCCTATAATTAAAGTGATAAAAAGGTAATGTATATTTGAAAACTCTTACAAACAAAATTTACAACTCACAGGATAGTTATTTATATAAATGAATTACATACAGACGCTGAAATATAAAAGAAGAAAGAAATAAACACAGAAAAATAAGAGAAATTAAAGGTGTATATTTGGACAAAAGATGCCACCAGAGCTTCTGGCAAAATTGTTAGATGGTAAGATGTCTATGTCAATAACCACATTTATGTGCAAACGATACCGCAAACGCCATGTGGTCTCTTCAAACGCAACACTTTGTATCAATAGAAACCGAACAACCAGCTATACCAGTCGCTGTATCACCTGTATGCATGCATGTTGCGACTTGCGACCGCGTTTCAGCCTAACCTCCCTCAAACTGTACTTGTTAACTAATACTTCATGACTAATTACTGTTGCATTAACAAATCATGATTATGGAAAATTATAGACTTTTTAGCCTATTTGTTTTGTTAACTAGGATTTAATTAATGTTACACTATATAGATTATTTTTCTTGAACACTGTGTCGTATTCAATATTTCTCAAATTTAGAATACGAATGAGGGTACGTAATTACGATTTTTCAGTTATAAGAGTAACAATCTCCCGAGTATATATTAATATGAATTATGATTCGAAATTTTTGTTTATAAAAAATAATATGTATATATATATATATATATATACTATAACTTGCTTGTTTTACTTAGCATTGTACATTTGCCATTATATTTGATATAACTGACTAATATGCATTAATTTAACGTGTACCACTAACATATATTCAAAATATTATACTCCCTATGTTTTATTAAGAGTGTCATTCTAATCTTTTATACACATATTAAGAAAACTATTTAAAATTCTGTTTTACCTCTTTTAATTACATTAATACTATATTCTCTTTCTAATTATTATATTAATATAACAAGGTTAAAATGGATTTTAGTGAATAAAATTGCATTGGAAACACAAAATGACATTTTTGTAAACAAAAATAAAACTTTATAATGACACACTCTTTGTGAAACAGAGGGAGTATGAGTTAGACATGGTGAGTAATACGTACGTTCATGTGTCTACTTTTTGTGCATTTTAAAATGCTAAAATTTGAACAGAACGGATTAGCAATAATAAGAGGTTAGAGACAAGTGGGTCCAAAAAAAAGGAGTATAATTTATCTGTAAAAGCTGGCTGGTTACAACCTGCAAGCTCACACTTTAAGCCTTTCAACATAACTTTTATAACAAATATCTAAATCCCTCGCTACTTAATTGTAATTTATAAACCATCATTACACTGATTAATTTTCTCCTTTTAAATATATTTTATTGTATTTCTTTTTCGATCATTAAAAAAATTATGGTGCTTACAAAAAGTTGCTTATATTTTGGAAAACATGTAGCTGCTAGTACTTGGTTAGAGATCAATTTGCATGTAACAATTATAGATATTCTAATCAGCGGTCGATCTAAATATGTTATTTTCAAATTGACAGCAAATTAGTTGAGCAGTCTGTGTCGTCATCTACGTAGACTTTCGGCTATATGGAATGTGGTCTGTGACCACGAGATCTACGTATTTTTACTATTTAAGGTAGTGCGGGCGGCCAAGAAGATTTTAACTCAGGTGACGGAAATTACAGCTGTGATCTCTTTACCACTGGGCACAAGGCTTTAGTTAATACTCTATTTGTTCCAGAATATAATATTTTTTAGATTTTTTACACAAATTAATAAACATTTATTGTTTAATAATAAATAATTCATTTTCTTAATTAATCCACTTTTTAATAAATATTAACCAATAGAATTTCAAGATATCAATCACTTTTAGTTAATGGTTCTTGAAATTTGTAAAAAGTAGTTTAAAAATTCTAAAATATCTTATATTCTGTAACAAGAAAAAATTCAACAACATCCTATATTCTGGAACGTAGAGAATATAATATTATGATCATGATATTTTTACTTATTTATATATATATATATAATCCTGTATAATACATATTGTTCGAATATAATTAATTTTTATAAGTCTTTCTCAAACTGCAAACTCAAAATACCGACGATACCGACGTTATCGATGACACTCTAATGTTCAAGTTTTAGAAAACATTAGAATAGTTATGGTTACTTTAGAATTTAGCATGTACACTTTTTCTCATACTACGGTAACCCTTCAAATTAATTGTTGAGCCATCGGATTCACGTTTTAAGAGGATCCCTAGTCGAGAACGTCATGCATGCTTCCAACTTCCGAGGAATATCTACGAAGAAGACCATGAATTGCAATCTACGTACCCATGAATCCATAATCCACATGCTTTGTCAACGTGCTGCGTTTATTCGTCAATTCAAAAATGAGCTTTGAGTATTGTGATTTTTTTTTTTATTTTAAATGTTACTGTATAATGATTTCATATTAGTATAATGATTTTGTATAAAAAAGTGTATAGTTTGGTTGTAATCTCTAATTCGTTTATTTTCCTACAACGTATATATACAGTAGATTCTATAACTATTCTTCCTACAACCTATCAGGAACATGAATTATCATTTAAACATGTGACAAACTGATTCTTGTTTCCGACGTCGTTACAACTGTTTGTTAAGAAAATACTAGAATATAGTAGGAAAAAAAAAGTATTGTGACAACTGACAACCAAACAAAGAAACTGTAGGAAAAAATACATAAAATTAACAAACTGCTGGAGAAAAATCAATGGAATCTGAATTAGAACATCATTCTCTGTCAGAGGAAAGCAAAAAAAAAAAAACGTGGGGTACATTAAACATAAGTAAATCGTTGGGACATTACCGCATGAGCTATGTATGTTAAAACCTGGGTAATATGGAAAAGTTTGTTTAAAACCTCCACTAGCTGATAGCCATAACAAACTGACGCAGCAAACTTAGAAATGTAAAATTACAGAAGTCTATAGAATCAGGTTTGATATATTAATATGATGAAACATATGTTAAAACGTACTGAACTACTAGTTTTATTTAATATACAGTGTGAGTTAAATTTTGACATGTTGGCTTGGATCCACTTGACATGTTCGCTTGGATCTACTAGCGTTTTTACTATTACATGATTGATTCTCGAGTAACTCTACCTCTCCATAGAAAGCTGAGAAAATGGCAAATAGGCGGTTTCTATTTTTTTTTTCTTTAATCTATTATCTTCGGAAAATATTAAAAATATCTTAAAACCAATAGAGTACGTAGATTGCAATTCTTTTGAATTCGGCGTCACTTTTTTTTGAACATCTTTCATTAATTAAATAAAGCCTTCGGCTCAATAATACGATACAAACGAAGATAAAGCGTTTTTTGCCAAAACATCGGCTAAAACATTTTCCGTCCTTGGGATGAATTCGGCGTCACTAAACTCTCCTTTTTTTACCTTATTTTCTGATTTGTTATAATTTTAATAGAGTTTCCTGGTTTTATCTTGATCATTATTTTTTAATATATATTATTATACTTATTGTTATATTATTATACAGTGTCGCTAGTGTTTTCTATAAGAAATACGACTATTTTCTCATGAAATACAAATATATGATGTATCAGATGGTTTCATTTATATGGTGCTTATAATAATTTTTAAGAAGAAATTAATTTCTTCTAAACAAATTTTAATAATTGTAGTTTATTTGAAATATAATAAAGTTTTATTATAATGTGGACAAGTTTATATATATTTAAACAAAATGGAATATAAACTAATTAAGCTTGCGACAAAAAATAAGCTAAAACACATGAGGTATATGTTAGGAACTTGCAAGATGACCCACCTCTCATATCATACATTTAGTTATTGAAACATGCCCAGCCTGTTTTGTACAATAAGCGAAGATCTGTTACATCAAAGAGACGGTCAATTTCTTTGTATTTAAGTAAACTGTTTCACAAAAACGAAACATATTTATTGTAATTCCAAACCCTCAATTGTTTTTGTTGCCATGTAGATCGTCCTGCGTGTCTATCGATCCAATCAAAACAAAGAAGTAACTATAACAAAAAACATTAATTAGCTAGAAATAACAATTTGTCTAATTATTTGTTTCAACCTAGCTACAGGCTATAGCCATCTTGAATTCTTGATCTATCCCGAATTTTGGTACATAGTACTGAAAATTAGCCCTGTGCATTTAGGGTTTTGGGACGAAAATTGACGGGAACGGGACGGGAATGGGAAATTTGGGAATCCAAATATACTTCCCGAAAAATTCCCTTATTATAACGGGACGGGAAATAGCGAGAATGTGAAGGGAACGGGAAAATTGAGAATAAAAAATTAATTCCCAAAGTCTTAATAAATCGGGAAAATTGAAAATATTTAGGGAAATTACGGAAAATTTTGGGAAAATATGAGAAAATACGGGAAATTACGGGAAAATTGAGAAAAATATGGGAAAATATGGGATATTTAAGAAAAAATATCTAATTTTCAATTTTTTATTTTTTAAAAGGGAAAATCGGGAAATCCCGAACCCTTCCCTTACCCGTTTGAATAAAAGATATGTTCCCAAACGGGAAATTGCAAATTCCCATTCCCAAAAAGTTCGGAAAATTTTAAATGGGTAAGAGTGGGAATAAGATTCGCGTACCGGAATGCACAGGCCTACTGAAAATTTAGATTTGGATTCGTATCCGCCTAAAGAGTATCCCGAAATATTGTATCTTATTAATTAATAATAATACAAGTACGTATTGGATATTGGAGGCGTACGTAATTTCTTATAGAGGATTTACGCGACATACAGTAAGCAATATTTATATAATTTAGACCGACCACTTGTGTTTCTGTCATTTTACATTTATGAATATGAACAATCCATTTGATTCCGTCCTAGGTGGGAGTAGACTTCAATCTACAATTATTAATTAATAGTACAAACCAGTTGATTAGTGAATTAGTTAAGTAATAAACTAAAGGAAGTAATTATTCAAGGCTGAGCCCTAGCTAGTGCCCCAACATTTTTTTTAATAAAACCTAACCAAACAATTAATTAAGATCCCATTAGACGAAAGCAAAGTACCATCATCATATATAATCATTCATATTTATCAAAGTTTTTGTATAAATAAAACAAGAGAGGGAATCCCAAAGCTATATATCATCATCCACATTTACTCTACCACACTTTTGATTCATTATGTCTCCATTTTTATTCTTAATTGAAGTAGAAAAAAAATTACTTTACCTTTTAACAAAAAAACAAAAAATCATTGATCTTTTATTTTATGGTACTTTTTCGTAAAACAAATAGAGAATACAATATAGGGGTACAACAAAATACATCAAAAAGTTTGTAATGTTATGCAAAACTAATTAAACTATACCATTTCTTCGATCGAATACTATACGTACTTCATATGAGAGTTGACTAAGGTATGATTTGTAACATCATTAACCTGAATAAACATTTTATTTGTATAATATATATATATACACCTTAATTAAACTAATAGTATAAGAAAGAAAAAACTGTTTGTATATAACATTACTGTGTTTTGTTATTAACACAAAAAGTGTGTATCAAAAGTAATAGTACGTATTGCCATGTACAGTTTTGACATAAGTATCATCGGATTTTCATCTTCTCTGTAATTTTTTTGTTTTTAATATCGATATGCTAGTTAATATATTTTTCTAAATTATTCATGCACATATATATCATTCCTATTTCAGTAGTTAAGCCATAAACCCTACTTGAAAATATAATTCACCTTTTTTGGCTAGTGGTGTTGCACTGTTGCGTTCGTATGTAGTCTTTGTATAGAAAGATTTGCTACTCGGTTAAACGAAAGAGAATAATGTTTAATGTTAATTATAAACAAAAACTGAAAAAAGAGAATTTTAAAAAGTAAATAAATAAACAAATATAAATAATTACGATAAATGTATTTCCGGCAAAAGTAGCAGGGGAAGAATGATTACGTAAATGATGTGGGACCCAAAGGTTTTGAAATATATTTTCGAAATTTTGACCAAATGGGGTTTTTAGAGGAGTGTGGGGCCCATCACCCTCGCGTCGACCTCTCCATTGTCTTTATGGAATGAATGATAAAAGAGGACACCTCACGTGGACTCTGCAGCCACAACGACTCCCTCCAACCATATCTTCTTATATTATTATTATTTTATACTATTGTTAAAATTTTATTATTTCACATTCTATATTTTTCTTATATATCTAAATACATTAAAGGCGATGTTGTACAATTTCATCTCATTTATTAACACAACGTTCAGATTTTTCCTTTTTTAACTAGTCGTGAAAAATCATTTTCATTGTACGGTTAATATCGTAGTCCACTTTTACGGTGGGCTCTTTTCTTCAAATCCGTGTATTTCTATTATTAAAGAAGATGGTTGACAAAAAAAAATACTTAAAGTAAGGAAAAAATGAAAAAGAAGCAAATAAATCTTGTTACTGTCTATTTAATGTCTAAAACGAAAAAGCACCCGAGTCTTTGCATGTTATCGATGCTGTGTTAGAAAGAATCTTTGTAATATTAATTGAAAAATATATTCTAATGTTTGGATATAAGAATAAGAGAAAAAAACTGTTTGAAAATAAAAATAATAGATAAAACTGTTTGAATACAAGAATAATAACTTAAAACAAACCGATGGTTCAGTCAAACCAGAAATTTAATATGTTAATTGATAGGATTGGAAAAAAATGGAAATATATTTAAAAACCCAAAAAATTTCGAAAAATCTAAAAAATATATATTTGTAATATCAAAAATAATACTGTGGATTCAATAATATCCTTTTATGGGTTGTATAATTTTANCTATGGATGAATATGTTTATTTCACTGAATAATTTTTTTGACACATGTTGGATACTTT
>OVBJ01003074.1:0-13872 GCA_900406535.1 Noccaea bulbosa
TTTTAGGAACATTGATTCTATTATCTATCGGATTATCGTGCATACGATTTTACTCTATCACAAAACCGGAACAACAAGATCTAAGTGGTTAAAACTAAGACCAGGGGAGAAGATACTAACTGAGAACTGGAGGACCGGCGGTGGCGGCGGCGACGGCAACCAGTAAAAACGAGGAAAGGTTAAGAAACAAAAAGATGACAGGCGACATCATGGGGGACTCAAGAAGGAGAAGAACGGCAGTCGATGGCGCAAGTTGTGGTGGATTCGATTCAGGGAGGTACGAAGCTGAGGTGAAGAGATGATTTGTTTTGAAGTGTATTCTTCGATCTAGGGTTAATGATACTGAGTGGTCAAGAATTTGTCAAGAATTATTTAATTAATTTTTTACACACTTTAGTCGGGAATTGGTCAGTAATTTACGACCTATTTACAACTAATATATTTCATCAGAACTTTTCGACCCATTTGCGACCAAAACATAAATACTTCAATAATTGGTCATAAATTTTCGACCAATAATCAATCAAATATATTAATTGATCAAAACATTTCGACCAATTCTCGACCGATTCAAGTTTTCGTCGTTATTTGGTCAGAAATTTGTCAATAATTTTTCTGACCAAGAAAAATTGGTCGAAAACGGACCTGTTTTCTTGTATGGTGAGTCCGACCGCATCAGAATGCGGAGTTAGACCGACAACCTTATCGGGTTGTGGACACGGTACAAATCATCACCAAATATTTCTTCTATTTCCTCTGGTTTGACCTGCAGGGTTTTCGCCATTTTGGCTATTAAGTTCTTAGCTATATTTTTCACTTCAGCGGAGTACATCTCCAATGTAACTCTGAAGAACATAAAAGAAAATTTAAACACAGAGGTATTTTGTGGAGAATGTTAACATTTTTTTATGCATGCAAAACCTAAAAGGAAGAGGTAGCTTGGGGAACAAGTGAGGCTTTGGTAAATGAACAGGTTGTACTATAACGAAGAAAAAATCTGCCCAGTCGAGTTTCTGATCTTCTGAAAGCACAAAAGCTTGTCCGAAGCCTTCCATCTCATCTGGGTTCTGCCACATCTTCTTCTTATCTTCCATGGGAAAGTTGAAGAAATCTTGAATCTCTGACTTCACTGATCTGTCCAATAAACTTTTGTGTATTCCATGGTTTACAAGCTGCATGTAGATTACCATAAAGACATAATCACAAAAAAAAAAAAAAAAAAAAGGGCCCNGCTTTTTGTAATATATAGTAACCAAGTCTAGTAAGCTGAGTAAGCTCCACGTGAGACTATAAATATAACATGAGTTATTTTGTGGAAAATAGTAAGGTTTGAGTCTTTGCCTGGAAAAATCCACAGAAGCCAAGTCGAGTTTCTCAACCTCAGAATCAGAGTCGATGGCGGTAGAAGAAGACAACCGCTCCATGTCGATGATTGGGATATCAGTTATTTGATCAGAATCATTAGCGACTTCAATTTTGTCTTGACCAGATCGGACATACCTGGGAGGAACAGTCGTGATCATCTTCTCCTTCACCATCTCTTGAACAGAAGGAACTACAATCGAGCTCCACTGGGTTTCTCCTTTGGCTTCCATGGCGGCTTTCTTTCTTGGATAAAACAGATAAAAGTTTGATGTAGATAAAGCTGAAAGGTGAAAGCCAAATCTATTTGATTTATGAAAGACTACTTTTGGTTGTATACACGTAAGATAATTGTAACTCATAGGATTGTGATATGTGTGATTTTTAATTTTATTTTTATTAAGATTTTGACATGTATTTTGGAAAAGAAAATGAAAAAATAAACTAATCAAAAAAATGTAAAAAAGAATGATTAACCATATTCTAATGAAAATAAGTTTTATATTTTAACGGAAAAAAATTTTTGCATGCCATATTCTAGTAAAAACATAGTTCATATTTTCTAATAGAAAATAGAAAAAAGTATAATTACCATATTCTTTGTCTTACCAAATCTTTATAATAATATAACATTCAAACTTTAGTTATGTGTTTTTGCTTTATTTAATTTAAAATAAGAAAAGTTCAAGAATGCAAAAATTGATAATCATTAGTTTTTTATAAGAACAACATAAAGAGCGAAAATCAAAAGTATTGGACAAAGTTGAACTTCAAATTTACGATGATCAAGAGATTAACAATTTATCAATATTATTTATTATTTAAATATAATTTTTATTATAATATGTTTATTACGAAATTTATATTAAAATATTTTATGTTATTCAGAGATTTTTATCGGGTTTCAGTATTATTTTATTTACTTTTAAAATTATTATATTTTGTTTAATATTTTTGTAATTTATTTTTAAAAATTTAAAATAAATTCAGCGTATACTACCTTATCTAATTAATTATATAAAACTACAATGGATGAGCAAATGAGTAGTATCAAGCGGTTCACGTCAATCAAGGAATGGTATTAATATCTGTATACATATGATTTTTGGACTGTATATGAATGGTATTAGCCTATAAGTACAATGTCGTAAGTTTGTTTTTGTTGAGATAATGAGATCATAATATATTTTCATTACATAGACGTATATTTTCAGAGTGATTTACACTCTGAGTCATTTTTCTCTTTGTCTTTACAAAAAAGTCACATTTTGACAGATGTGGATTTTTCCTTGGATTTTAGTGAGTGGAGAATTTCTGCTTTACCCTTAATGAGAAGGTGGTGAAAAATCAGAGTTAATGTTTGTGAGTCCTCGTTAATCTAGCTCCGGCGACCTTTATCTCAGCGATATTTTCTCATGATGTCGCCGATGATTTAAAACTCGGATTGATCGAAGAATTTAATTTGTTTCTCATGATTTTCGGATCTATAGACAGCTCGATTACGATTTAATTTTACAGCTGTTTATTTTACGTTTGATAAGGTTTTGGATCTTGGTCCGTGATAATTTTTGGTGCGACAATAAACCGCATGTACGAAAGTTTAGTGGACAACTCGTTTTAATTAAAAGAGTGTGTGTTGGACGGTTGATAGTTGGACGGTTTTTGATTGTTATTTAATTTTATGGCCGCTTGATCTATGTTTGTTAAGGATTGCTCTCTGTTTGATAAGGCTTATGGATATGGACTGCTCACAAAGTTATGTTTGTTAAGGATTTTTTTGTACGATAATCCGTATGGACGGCAGTGTGGTGGACGACTTTTAAAAAACAAAAGTGGATGCGTGTTTGGATGGTTAGTATTTGGACGTATTCACAGCATAATGAGTTGGATAAAGTTTGTGAGGGTGGGAAAGGAACTGAGGCAAAGGTGGAAACTAATAGCAGCACCGAAACTTATGTTGATCTTGGAGATATTTCTTCACCTTGAGTAGCCATGGCAGGAATGAATCCCCAATTGCAGAGAAGGCAACCATGGGAAAAGGGAAACTTAAAGCATCGGGTTATTCCAGCTCTCAGCAAGGAAACATTGCAACATTAGACAGAATTAAACCGTGAGTAAACAAACTCCCCAAGTCTCAGTTGTGCCGTGGTGGGATTGTTGGTTTCGTGTGCCTTATCTTTCTTTTCTTCTATTTATTTGCAGTGAATCATGGAAAGAGCAATCTAATAAGGCACAGGAAACAAATCCCCTTTTGGCAGTTCTTAAATCTTTCTTGACAGCCTTTGTGAAGTTTTGGTCCGAGTAATAATACATTGTAGAGATCTGTTGGTTGGGTTTTAGTAGTTTTCATTAGTGAGAGAGTTGGGTAAGGTTAAGATGATATATGGTTTGAAATGTGTTGTACAACATTTTGTGTTGAATGTTATGGTTATATGTAAGAAGTTGAATACTGCGTTTAAATGTAATTTAATCAGAGAAGAATCAGCAAATTTCTAATGATAATACTCTTGAACATTACAACAGATTGGTGAACCTAGAAGATGATGAATTTTAATTTGGAAAAGATAAACTTGGAAAATTGGAGTTTACAATGGTCATAAACTATTGGAACCGAGCTTTGGTTTACTTACACCACATGAACTGAATGATGCAGCAAAACTCCCAGGAGTGGTATCTATTAACAGATCTAACCAAACCCAAAACTTATTTCCCTTTTTGTCTCCATGATGCTTCCTCAGCTCATCAATAGTCTGTCTCAGAGATTTCTCTTCACCTGATGAATGAAAAAAGACAGCATTTTTGTGCTGAAAAAAATGTTACAAGAAAAAAAGTTATTAGACCGATTCAGTTCACAGATACTGATTCCCATTTAAAAACATCTAATGTTTCTACTCACACATGACTCTTTGAAGCTGTCTATGTACGTCTCATAGTTCTTGATCTCACCCTGTCTCAACATCTCGTAAAACAAGTAGAATCTCACAACCTCGTAAAGAGTCGTAAACCAAATATAAGAGAAACAGACAAAAAACAGTGCACACATCGCTATATTTCTCAGAAATCATTTAAAGAACAAACCAGAGCAGCATAAGTTCTTAAACGGTAAGAGAAAGACGAGTCAACTTGACCACTCAAATCAAAACATTTATAATAGTAGAGGAAACAACTAAAGCATATCAAACAATCGATAAAAAATGCAACAAACTAAAGTCATACATTGAAACCAAACAAAGGAATCCAAAAACTCATGAAGAAGAAACGATCAAACGGTTCCATATCATCAACACTCAAGAGCATAAATCATAAAACTTAAAATCTAAAAGCATCCACGAATAAAGCATCCAAACAGATATTTAAAGCATCCAAGTGCGCTATGTATATCATCCACGAACAAACCATCCAAGCAAAAAAATAATGTCAACAGAGAGATTGAGATCAAATACAATCCATCTACGATAAATGAAATTAAAATCCATCCACGATGAATGATACTAGGAGTTCTCTAAACCAAACATCAGTGATTTACATAATAATATTGGCCCTTAAACACAAAAACAACAATTCCCACAAGTTAAAACAGCAAATCTCGAAGCTAATGACATCATCATATTCCTACAAAAGCATGAATACTGAAACTATATTGATCAAACGCATCAATTAGGAGAATTTCATAACTAAAGACAACATATAGATCTCTAAGAGAGCATGATTACAGAAAGATGGAACCTTTAAAATAATTCATCACTCAAGAGTCAAGACTAATCAATGAATGATTTTTTAATGGCATTTTAAAGATTATTAACCGTCATATCCACACAAAACTATCCACAGCCTAAATTTTTTTTTCAATTAAATAGTCTATAAATGAGAAAATCGTCGACGGTGTTTGCCCACTGAAGTTAGACGATAAATCTCGACTGTTAATCTGTCGAATTTATAAAAATACGAACCCAAGAACATAACTAAGAACGATCGAAGGTAGAGGAGTTTCGAGATAAATACCTTCCACATTTTCCACGATTATAGCGGAATCCAGATCGTCATAGTTAGAGCGGAAATGAGAAACAGCAACGAAAGCAAGTTGATGGACGAGATCTGAGAGTACGCCGGGAAGAAGAAAGAGATGACGGCGTTTGGGTGTTTTTCGGAAAGAAAAAAATGTATAAATTATAAGATAAATGTAAAAACAAAAAAGTAACACAGGGAATAAATCACCGAGGCGAAATAAGTAAACTCACTTAATAAAATACCACTTATGTCATAAAGTGACTGATTATGTTAAGTGAAACTCAAAATGTGACTCTGAATGTAATTTTCTCTATATTTTCACTCTCTTATTAGTGTGATTTTTAGAAATTCCAACAGTGTATACATTGCAGTTAGCTGTTGAACCAATCAAGTAGGATTTTCCTTTGAAAATTCAAATCAGAGCCTGATTTAGTCTCATTAATCATTTTCTTCCTTTCTTGTAATTAGCATTTGGAGTCGAACAGATTACCAAAATCAGCTGATTACTAGAAATGACCGAAAGCCCCTAGCCGGTGCGTGAGAGTGAGTCTCAAACACAAACATCACAACGCGGTAAGAAAGTCTGTCTGTCACCACGTTGAGCACCACTCATTATGCCATGATGTCTTCATGTGCAAATATTCAATTTTGGTTTGTATTATATTTCTTTATTCATTCTTTCACTTATTCTATCTTTTTTTCTTTTTTTTTCTTTTATACTTCATCTATTTCACTATATTTGATTTCACTATATTTGATGTTTTAGCTTTTTTTACTTGTTTTTTATTATTTGATATTTTATACTATTAAATATACTTTTGGTTAATTAATACAACAAAAATTCTATTATTTTTATTGGCTAATAGATATTTAAAATTAAAAAGTAATACACTAATAATTAAATATTGATTATTTCTTAATCTATGTGAAAATTACAAAACATCAAATAATAAGAAACATAGAGAGTAATAGTTATTCTATCTTTCCTCAACGTCTATAAATCGGATCATTTTTGTTTCTTATATTAGATATACGTAATATATTTTCACATTTTATGCAAGGTATAAAGAAAATGATATTTTTATTATATTTTAAGTAGACGAATTAATTCTTCAAATTTACTATGTTTTTTACTTTTAGTAAATCTTAGCAAAAGAAAAGCATATTAGAATTCTAAAAAACAAAAATTAGTCTAAAGTGAAACTTCTAAATGGGAAGGAATATTAAAGTTGCAAAGTTACTGTCCTATTTTGTAATTTTTACCGTGAATCAGTTGAGGCATGGAAGTCGCCGTCGTAGTTAAAAACATCCAAAGCGTTAAAAAAAAGAGAAGGTCCAAAGCGTTTCACACCAAAAACGTGCGGCCAACACGCACCTCAAGCTGTACACCAACCAGCTAACGTTATCGGATCCGTAAATTTGTAAGAACGTTGAGGGTATATTCGTCAATCACAGTATATATTATATATTCATTTCTGCGAACTCTCCCTTCCTCTCCAAGAGCCTCGCTGCTCTTTCTTTCCTTTTGAAGACCTTCGAATATATATATATATATATTCCTTGTTTTGGTCTCACACACTCCCAAATTTTCAGGGCTTTCGTCATTTCACATTGCTTGAAAAGTTCATAGGTAAGCTTCGAATTTCCTTGAATTTCGCTATTCTCGTTTGCATTTTTTCATTTTCCGCATGATCATTTTGCTTCACTTGACTTTCTTTTTAGTATTGTCGTATTCTTCGAGCTTGCTGTGTAGTTGATTTCGTGGATATTTCTTCACATCCCGATGCTCGATCAATTTCAGAATCGAGATTTTGCGTTATTTGTTTCTAAAATCCTGTAACACTCAAGCGCTATATATATATATATAAGTATATATATATTCTCTGATCTGGATCTGCGATTTGAGCATCATAAGCAGCTGATTTCGATGAGTTGACTACTTGGTGCTGATGATACATTTCAACCTCGTTTGAGCTAGATCTGGCGATTTGAAACTCAAATCTCGATCTTGGTGTTATCTCCCTCGACTCTCGATAGTTACTTATTCTTCCTGCAGATCGGGATTCCTCGTGGAATTATGGAGATTTGTGTGTGAATCAGTTTAATAATCTGTAGTAATATTTTGTCAAAATCCAGGAAAATTGCGTCTTCTCATGGCGTCATACACTCCAAAGAACATTCTAATCACCGGAGCAGCCGGTTTCATCGCCTCACATGTCGCCAACAGACTCATCCGGAGCTATCCGGATTACAAAATCGTCGTGCTCGACAAGCTCGACTACTGCTCCAACCTGAAGAATCTCAACCCGTCGAAACAGTCCCCAAATTTCAAGTTCGTCAAGGGTGATATCGCCAGTGCGGACCTGGTCAACTACCTACTCATCACTGAAGGCATCGACACCATCATGCACTTCGCCGCTCAGACTCACGTCGACAACTCGTTCGGCAACAGTTTCGAGTTCACCAAGAACAACATCTACGGGACTCATGTGCTTCTTGAGGCCTGTAAAGTCACTGGACAGATCAGGAGGTTCATCCACGTGAGCACAGATGAGGTCTACGGGGAGACGGATGAGGATGCAGTTGTTGGTAACCATGAGGCTTCTCAGCTTCTTCCCACGAATCCTTACTCTGCGACGAAAGCTGGAGCTGAGATGCTTGTTATGGCGTATGGTAGATCGTATGGGCTTCCCGTTATAACAACACGTGGGAACAATGTGTATGGACCTAACCAGTTCCCAGAGAAGCTGATTCCTAAGTTTATCTTGCTGGCGATGAGAGGGAAAGTCCTTCCCATTCATGGAGATGGTTCAAATGTTCGCAGTTACCTTTACTGCGAAGATGTTGCTGAGGCGTTTGAGGTTATTCTTCATAAAGGAGAAGTTGGGCATGTTTACAATATTGGTACCAAGAAAGAGAGGAGAGTGAATGATGTTGCACAAGACATCTGCAAACTCTTCAACAAGGACCCTGAGGCAAACATCAAGTTTGTGGAGAACAGACCTTTTAACGACCAGAGGTACTTCCTCGATGATGAGAAGCTTAAGATCTTGGGGTGGTCAGAGAGGACAACATGGGAAGAAGGTTTGAAGAAGACAATGGAATGGTACACGAAGAACCCGGATTGGTGGGGCGATGTTTCTGGAGCGTTGCTTCCCCACCCGAGGATGCTGGTGATGCCTGGTGGGAGACACTTTGATGGGTCTGAAGACAACTCTGGAGCAGTCTCTTTATCTGGAAACTCAAGTCAGAGCCAGATGGTGGTTCCGACTCCTAGAAGCAGTGGCTCCACTCAAAACCCTTCTCTGAAATTCTTGATATACGGTAAGACAGGATGGATTGGTGGTTTGCTTGGACAGATTTGTGAGAAGCAGGGAATTGCTTTTGAGTATGGGAAAGGTCGGCTTGAGGATCGATCATCCCTCTTGCAAGACATTCTGAATGTTAAGCCTACCCATGTCTTCAATGCTGCTGGTGTGACAGGAAGACCCAATGTCGACTGGTGCGAGTCTCACAAAACCGAGACAATCCGTGCCAATGTAGCAGGCACTTTGACTCTGGCTGATGTCTGCAGAGAGCATGGCCTCCTATTGATGAACTTTGCTACTGGTTGTATATTCGAATACAACGAAGACCATCCGTTAGGCTCAGGCGTTGGCTTTAAAGAAGAAGACACACCAAACTTCACTGGCTCATTTTACTCGAAAACCAAAGCCATGGTAACATTTTCATGACTTCATCTACACCATAAGGTTTCATGTTTGCTTAGATATGCTTATTTTTTTTTAAAAATGTCGTTGTTGGGATCCATCGTAGGTCGAGGAGCTGCTTAAGGAGTTTGATAACGTATGCACTCTAAGGGTTAGGATGCCGATTTCGTCTGATCTAAACAACCCGAGAAACTTCATCACCAAGATTTCCCGGTACAGCAAAGTAGTGAACATCCCAAACAGCATGACCGTGCTAGACGAGCTTCTTCCAATCTCGATAGAGATGGCGAAAAGAAACCTGAAAGGGATTTGGAACTTCACCAACCCTGGTGTTGTGAGTCACAATGAGGTCCTAGAGATGTACAGAGACTACATCGACTCAGACTTCAAATGGGCAAACTTCACACTAGAGGAACAAGCTAAGGTCATCGTTGCCCCTAGAAGCAATAACGAGATGGACGCATCTAAGCTCAAGAAAGAGTTCCCTGAGTTACTCTCAATCAAGGAGTCTCTGATCAAATACGCCTTCGAGCCAAACAAGAGAACTTGAGGTAGTGTGGCTTATCTCAGTTTTGTTTAAACTGGTTTGTGATTAGTTTCTCCCTTTTGAGTCTTAAACCAAAAGCAATCTAGCTTTGCCTTTCGGTTTATCCTTTATGGGGTATATCTAGTTTGGATTCTTATATGGTTTTGTTTTATTGGTGGTATTGTGTTCTTGTTCCACATTTGATAGATAAAAACTAGATTTCTTCTATATTATTTGCTGACAATATTACAAATTCAAGACCTAATAAGGTTTAATCCAAGACCTATATTTTTTTTTCTTGCAAATGTCGATTAGCTTAGTGTCTCCAGTTTCCATTTTTCCTTCTTTTGACTGAATTTTATTGACAGATCCCAAATAAAGCAATGATAAATTGCTGATGGTAGAAAAATATCTACCTTTATTTCTTTTGGTTTTTCTTTATAAAGAAAAGACTGGGAACCATTCGGTTCCTACAAATGCTAAAATAACTAAGAAAATGGGAAAGCCACTAAGAGTCATGCTCCCACATTTCCGAGCAGTGGTCTCCTCTTATTATTCACAAATAATAAAAAAAAAAGACTTGATCAAAACGATTCAGTCAACATAATTCAGAGTTTGGCTTCTTGGTCTTTCCGCTATTGGAGTGTTTCAGAAAATGAGCCAGTCGTTCTTGTCATTGCATCTCCAACTGAGAGCATGTGGAGAAAATCCACAACATCGTGAGATGAGTCAATGACATAGCGAGCTTTTGTGCGAGCTTGTCCAATGGCTGCAGAGAAGTAGTTCTCTTTCTTGAGGTCAAGAGCGTTCAATGAGACATTCCTCTTCTTCTTTAGGGAGTGATTACTTGAAGAAGACTTCGACCTAGTTTCATGAGATAACTTGGGGGACAAGATCTCTGATTCGAAGAATGTGTAAATGTCTTCGTCCTGTAACATATACATTATCACATAAAGATCAATAACATTAAACATTATAAATCATTTTTAGATTGAATGTTGACAATAAATTTTGTTAACATTTAGTTACTTTTGTTACCTCACTTAGAACAAGAACTCCTTTTTCGGCCTCTTGACAAGCAATAAATTCATAACTTATAAGATTCATGCCATCTCTCAAAGATGTTACAAGCATTACATCTAAGAAAAAAAAAAAGAGAAAAACAAATTAAAAGTCACTAAACAAGCAATATAAAGAACTGTAACTAAATCAATGAGCATCACATGTAGTGAAGGAAGGAAATTAATTACCTGCAATCGCGTAAAGTGCACATAAGTAATTAAAGTCAACAGAACAATCCTAACAGAGAAAATGAGAGAACACTTAATCAAGAAACTATGAAGAAAGTATATAATTCATGAGAGCATGAATAGATAGAGAAAACAAACAAACCAGGTGATGAATTGGAAGGGAATAGACAGAACCAAAGCGACCGTTAATGCGTCCAACGAGTCCCTGAGCTTGGTTTTTGAGCTTTCTATCTGTAAATAAAATACAAAAAACAATCTCATCAGAAAACTGGTGATCAGTATTCAGTATTATCAAATTAAAAAGCATAATAGAATATAAAAGTTTTCTGACAAAAACAAAATATAAAAAAGAATTTACATTCAGGGACACCATTCCTTGTTGGCACAGAAATTTGCACTAGCACCAATTCGGATTTTCTTCTAAAAAATTTTCAAATCCAAGAAACTTCTGTGGAATCCCTTTGGTCATATCAAGACGATCAACACCTAATATCACCTGTCAACAATTTGCTTTTTTTTTTAATCTAAAAAATATTATTTTAGCATCAAAATAGAGATTGTAAGAAGAATGTGTTACCCTTTTTGCCTGCAAATCTCTCTTTAAGCTCATTCATTTGTTGTCTGACTTCAGGGAGCTTACATGTTCTTATAAACCGATCAGGATCTATTCCAATAGGGAACTTAAAATCCAAAATAAAAACCAAGATTAATTATTTTTATTATGTGAAAAAATTTAAGTGATCTAGAAACAATGTAAACGATGTTGAAGGTTTGAATATGAAGCCATACAACATCTACTCGAGTGACTCTGCCTTGAACCACAACTCCTTCATGTGTTCCTTCAACTCCAAGAATTCGAGTGCATGTACTCACAAAATGTCTTACAAAGTCATATGTGTGGAAACTGAAGAAAAAAAGATACATAAATTTATACTCTTTTGATCCAAATCAAATAATTCATAACGTTGTATGACGACAGTGTTAAAGTTCGAATTTACCCAATTAAGTCGGCTGTAAGAATAGAACGAAGAAGCTCTGATCGTGAGGGCAGTGTTTTGTAGACCTCGGAGGAAGGAAATGGTGAATGGAGAAACCATCCAACTTTGATTTTATTGTTGTGTTCTTTAAGATATTGAGGAAGAAACATGAGATGGTAATCATGGCACCAAACAATATCTCCTTCTTCATAGTTCTCTATTATGACATCAAGAAACATTCGATTTGCTTTCTTGTATGCATCATATTGTGTTTGGAAAAGTTGTGTTTGTGTCATTTTGATCTTCTTGTGGAAGTCCCATATGATGAAGAATTGGCCACAAAATACCATTGCAATAACCATTGTAGTATTGATCAAAAACGTCTTGAAGGAACACGGGGATACACTTCTGCGAGTAGAAATAACATAGCAACAAAAAATAATAACAAGTGACAGAGTGATCCATCAGAAATGTTCAAATTTCATGAGTTATCATCTCAAAAACAAAATTAACCAGGTTTTCTTTTATTAGACTCTGATATATTAATGTTTTGTTACTTTTTTTTTCTTTGGAAAGGTGAAATTTGTAACAAATTTTTCGATATAAATTGATATGTTTCAAATCCGTACCATCTCAGCTAGAGATTTAGAGAGTGCTTTTTTTCCGACTTCATCACAAACATCAACTCCAGGCCATCCTACCCATTTGGTATCAAATTGAGCTGCCACACCTTCAAGAGATCACACCAATAAACATCATATCATTATCAAACTGTTTATGTATATTTTCCTTTATTATATATAAAATTGTGATAACTTACCTAGAAGACCACTGACTAAACCACCAGGACTCATTTCCAGAGACCAAGAATTTTCTCCGGTCCTCTTTGCAGAAACCGGAAGCCGGTTTGCCACCACAAGTAGTCTTGGCCTTTCACCACATGCTTCATCATAAGCCATCATCTTGCAAGATTTGTATCAAACTAATTAACGACCTGCACAGTTTCTGTGGAACAAATTGGCTTTGAATGGAAGTCCAGATTTAATACAGATTAAATACAGAACATATCAAATACATATTGATATGCAATTAACACGAATCACAGTTTTAGTGCAGGCCAAAGTAAATGCAGGAGAAAAAAGTTGATCTGCATACAGATCTAATCAATTATAAAATTTCGTTCTGCATGTAATTAAGGTGGTAAAAAGCCCCGTACAAGTACAGAAGGTTTTCTTATTTTATTTTTATTTTTTATTATCTCTTAATTGCTTATTAATATTAAATTCTGATTATTTGCTTACGAATAAAAATTGTATTAATTTTATATTATATATTATATTATCAAACATATTTTTCTATATATTATTATATCCTTTTAACTGAGGTAACTTGTATAAATATTACAAAAAATTAAAGTATTTTGAAAACTAATCCATATTTTCAAGATTTTGAAAAGTAAATTTTAGCATCCAAAATATTATGAATAAACCAAATATATAATTTCTTTTAATATCCAAATGTATTATTGTCAAGTTTTCTTGGCATCCAACCTCACCCCACATGGGCTCCCCGCAAGGCCATCCGATACTGTTACGTCCTGCAGCCCAATACATCTAACCCCTCTGATGTATAAGGCCACAGCCACTATACCATCTAGTTTGTTGGTGAGACTCGAACCTGAGACCTCGCCTTTTAAGTAGCACTCCCTCAAGGAAGCTGAGCTCGGACTGTTAAATGCATGATCTGGATATTGTTTGAGGTGCATTTTTTTATACTTCCTCTGTTTCAGAAAACTTAATGTTTTAGGAAAAATGTGTTTGGATTTATTTGGATGTGTTTTGAGTCCAGATACATCCAAATAATGTTCAGATACATTTTCCTAAAACATCAAGTTTTCTGAAACAGAGGGAGTATGTGTCACCATTCGAAGCCAAAATACTAACTTACTAGGGTTGGACCCGTGCAACTGTACGGGGTGATAGTTTCTAAATTTGTATTTTTATTAAAAGATATCTATTTAACTATTTCAGAATTTTATG
>OVBJ01003075.1:0-13865 GCA_900406535.1 Noccaea bulbosa
ATTTAACGTAGACTTCATCAAGAAGTCTACATAATGGCATTTTTGTGATTACGTTAGAAGGGTAAGGATGATATAGGACGAATGGAGTGTAAGTATTTTAAAAATTGAGAGGGGTGTAGATCTGTAATTCCCGAAATGTTTAAGTGTAGTTTTGCAAACGCCCCAAAAAATATCTGCTATGTTCCAGGTTCCATAAATTGATTCATCAAGAATCCGAGTTACAATAGAGAGTGTCCTATATGATTAAAATGAAGGGATTCACTTCATAGCAGATTCATCTACAATTTACTTAGTAACCAGAGAATCAAACATAATATATATTCACCCATTCTCGCGAAGATTTTGTGTACTTGATATTTAGATAAGAGAAACAAATATTTTACCTGTAGTTGCTGAGAGCCTCATTCTCAGAATTTGAGAATTTTGAGAATGTAACAGAAGGGATGTGTTGGACTTTGTAATAATCTGCTCCTCCTTCCAATAGTTTCTCCATCCATTGCTCTCCCGTAGAATAATGAAGCAGCTCCTTCAAGGAAGCGATAAATCTTATCCCATCAGGAAGTTCCGTTAACTTCTCAAGGTTTCTAATAACCAGAGTATGAAGAAGTGGCATGGAGCCTTCTTCGACCACCCACTCTTCCAACTCATCCAGCCCCCATATGTGAAGCATGTGCAATTTAGGAAACCCACCGCCCGAGCAAACCATTCTCCTCCCACTGAAAGATCTATAGGATAAGGTAACCTCTTTCAAGTGTAGCAACTTCTCTAAAATTGGCATGGGATCCTTCTCCAAACGACAACCATCTAGACGAATGTATGTAAGTTGAGAAGGGAAGTGTAGTCCATCAGATAATATAGGCACACATATATTCAACTCCACCTGTTTGAGATTCATGCAATCCAACAAAGTTCCATCTACCTTTATCCCCTTAGACCCTTTATAGGTTACTGCAAGATTTTCTATATGTCTCGCTCCAACTATTGATGCAGATAGCGTTTCTAAACCAGTCTCGCTAGATAATGTTATTCCAAGAGTCCTCAACTTGGTCATACCATGGAGATCCTCTAAACTGCTGTTTGCTGTCGAGAAATTAATCAAGGTCTCCAGGTTTACTAGAGTACTCAATTCCAACTTTATATTCTTCCCCATACGCGCTGGTAAAGCAAGGTATCTCAATTCTATCATCCCCATTAAGACATTGGGTACGAACATACATCCCATGCATCGTAGATCGAGATAGATCAGCAACTTCAGATTTCCTAGAGAAGACGGTAGATCATTTATCCAAGCATACTCCAAGTTCAAGTATCGTAAGTGGATTAGCTTTCCAATGCTAGAAGGTAACTTAAAATCTCTTCTTCCAAACCTAACTCCAGGGAGATCTAACAGCCTCGACAGCTGTAAATTCTTAAAGCTTAACCCTGGTATCGAATATAAATTATATAATAATCCTTGTTTCCAAACAACCATGAGAGATCGGACCTTTGGATTACTCTGGATATCTAATGTAGAAGGACTATGGGAGACAAATCTGCGAGATGTACCAGGAGATAGAGCTTTAGCAATTGGGGAGCGGTTGCCGAGAATAACTAGGAAGTTCTCTTCCTTGGCTTTAAACAAACAAATTTCTCTCATCATGTCATGCAGATGACAAGTTTCATATCTCTGAGTCTTGATGTCTCTTTCGGAAATAACCATATTTCTCCTTACCAACTCCTCCATGTATTCATCTCCAACATCACGAATGCTTTCTCCACTGTAATCCCTAAGTATTCCTTCAACAGCCCAGAAATAAGACAACTTCTCTATGTTGATTGAATGATCTTCTGGAAAATGGGCCAAGTAGAGGAAACAAGTCTTCAAATAACTAGGTAGCTCTTCAAAGCTCATAGACAAGACATGGTAAATCGAACTGTTGTTGCTATCACTGAACCTGGTTCTTCCCACGACATGCGACACAACATTTTGATTTACTCTTTCCCAATCATCCAATGTGTCTTTTGTAGCCAACAAACCTCCTAGCACTCTGACAGCCAAAGGCAATCCCCCACACTGTTTGATCATTTCCTTACCCATCTCTTCCAGTTTCTCATGAACCTTCAACTCTGCACAACACCATCACTCTATAAATATAATTTGAGTATATATGATACTGCACATGGTTCATAAAACAAGTATACACAGTGGTTCATAAAACAAGTATACAATTTGAGTACTCACCGGATGCATCTTTCTTTGGAAATGCTATCCTTTGAAAAAGTTCCCAACTTTCTTTAGCAGAGAGGCATTCTGCTTTAAAGTTGAAGCATGTAATATCTCCACGTGCTGCAACATTCTCATTTCGAGAAGTAAGTAGAACCTTCCAACCACCTGCAAAACATTTCTTCGTTTCAGAACATCCAAACACACGTTACAGAGCATAATGAGTATGACTTGTTTTCATCATTCTTTATATTAGGTCACCTTTTTTCGATGGAAATATTGGCCTGATCAGATCCCAATCTTCTTTTTTCCATATGTCGTCTAAAACAATCAATGCTTTAGACGTTTCCAGCAATCCAAAGAGTTCATCATGGACTGATTGCATATCTGCGGTTTTCTTTTCTTCTTCATTGGGTCTGAGAGCCCGCAAGATTGTTTGCCACACAGATGACCGGGTAAACTCTTGTGAGACACACACCCATGCGAGTGCATCAAAATGATGTTGAACCATCTCGTTATTAAAGACATGTCTAGCAAGGGTGGTTTTGCCAACACCACCCATCCCGGTTATGGAAACCACTTGAACTGTATCTTCTTCCTCCATCAAATATCCAACCACTGTCTTTACTTTTTCTTCTAACCCCACAAGATGGCTTTCGTTGTCCTCAGAAAATGTGTGTCACATCTCCCTTTGTCTATCATGTAGAGGTTGCATATACCCGCCATCAGTAATAATTTGTTGAACTCCAAAACTTTGCATAACACTAATCACCTTGGAGATCCTCCTACTTATGCCTCCAATATCTATTGTAATCTCCCTACGATCCGGAATAACACAAGCAAGGCTTTTGATACGCTTCTTGACGCCACTTGTTTTTCCATATTTTACTTTAAGAAGAAAAGTTTCGATTGTATCCTCTGCATCACAAACAATTCCTTTGATCTCTTCCACACAGTTTCTGACCACACTTGTATGTTTCTTGGCATCTGCATCTTCCAGAAAAGAATTTAACAAGTTTAGATCACTTTTTAGTTCAGCTACTTGATCCTCAACTCCCTGAAATAGCTCACATTCTTGGCTCAATACGTCATAAAGCTTTTTCACTCCAAACGACACAAGTTCCCCAGCCATAATGGTTCCTGCTTAAGTAGGTTGATAACAATAAACAATATACATTGATGATCACAAATAGTCCCAAAAAAAAAAAAAGATGAATACAAATAGTCATAAGGAGTCAAAATCACATGTTCGAAGTCGCAGAACAATTTATGCGCGGTATGTTGTTTTCACAGACATTTTTTTTTTTGGAACAAACTCAGACATTAAAAGTGGATGATACATTTTTAATCGATGAAAAAAAACACTTTTAAATTAGTGGGTTTTTTGTTAAATAGGTGAGAACTAAATTATCTTAAATCAAATCTACGCAGAACAGTATTATTTTAAGTAAAAAAATGATATTTCGAAATTTGAAGCTAATCTTTAATCGAACTACAGTATGTTTTCTGAATTTGACACCTATTTTATGCGTATTTCAACAAAAGTGCTAGAAATTAAATTAGAAATCATCTATTCCTTTCAAGTATTGCATTTTTGGCTAACTAAGGCTTGTTTATGTTATCTCACTTTGAGAAATCAAACAAGACTACTTTTTGGTAAGCTATCTTGTATACATACAAGAGTTGACTTAGAATCAAATAACATAAAAAGAAAACTGACTAACCTCTTGAAGTCACGAAGAAAGTCTACCGTCGTCCCACTTCAGAGGAAGAGAGATGTTTGTTCTTAGATCTGAAGAAAGTCTCCCGTCGTCGCTCTATGAATAAACATATATGGACTCACATATACAAAAACATTAAATAAGACCGGTAAGCAATTGGCAGTATAAAATAGGGTGAATATGTATATACAATGTTTTTTTCTGTTATTAAACTATAGAAATAATGAGTGAGAAATTTCCTGGAACTCGGAGTAAGCTAAAAAAGTAAGAAATAAAATACATCTTCACCTAATTTGTATCATTGCCTCAATAATCAACTGTACTTCATTTTTAATTTTTTATTCAAACCAACTTGATTTGCTTTCATCATTGCTATGTGTGAGTAACTTCTCAACTGGGTTTTATGGTTTTCAAAGGGTTTTTCAAGGTTTGATTAGTTATATTTTTGGCTTGTGACTTCTTTCTCATTTGTTTAAATGGCTGGCAGGCAGCTTGGGTCGGTCGGTGGTTTCCTGCTCATTGGCTTGTGTCCCGCGAGTGAGTTTGGATTGAGATTTCTTCTCAAGTTTACACAAATTCTGAAAAATCGTACTGAATCAAAGAAACGAGTTGAAATGAAGCTGAACCGATAAACCAAAGTATTTGTTTACCAACATCACAAAAAAAAAGTTTCGAGAAGGAAGAAAAAAAGAAGCTCAAATAGAACGAAAAAGTAACAAATCAATGAGCTATCTACAGTTATGAACTTATGATACAACAGTATTAATTAGGAATGATCGAATAAGATGTGTATCATCACACAAACAAGCAAACTGCAAACATATATATATATATAAAACCAGTTTTGACACCAACCACAAAGTATTTTTGTTCATGTCATGATGATACTCGAATAGAAATCGTGTTTAATTACACATAAAGAAGAAGAATGCAAAGAGTTTATATCGCCGAGAAGTTGATAATTTGATTTGCTTCATAGCAGATTCACCTACAAAACACAAAGATTAAAAAGGAAGTCAAATAGATTCAGCATTTACTTATGTCTAGAAAAACCAGTGAGAAACAAGTATTTTACCAATTTAACAGAAGGGATGTGTTGGACTTTGTAATAATCTGCTCCTCCTTCCAATAGTTTCTCCATCCATTGCTCTCCCGTATAATAAACAAGCAGCTCCTTCAAGGAAGCGATAAATCTTATCCCATCAGGAAATTCCTTTAACTTCTCAAGGTTTCTAATAACCAGAGTATGAAGAAGTGGCATGGAGCCTTCTTCGACTACCCACTCTTCCAACTCATCTAGTCCGTATATCATAAGCTTGTGCAATTTAGGAAACCCACCGCCCGAGCAAACCATGCTCCTTCCACTGAAAGCTCCCTCGAATAACTGAACCTCTTTCAAGTGTAGCAACTTCTCTAAAATTGGCATGGGATCCTTCTGCAAACGACAACCTGATACGATCAATGGTTTTGGGTCTTTTTAGTGGTTTTCCTTTTATAATTGGATTAAGGTTTTGTTAGTTTTACTTATTAGTTTTGGTTTAGTCGGTTGTAAGAGTCTATAAAAGGATTCTCAAAGCATCAATAATAAGAAAAGCCCCAAGAATTAACCTTAATCTCAAAGAGAGAATTAGGGTTAAAAGGGTGCTAAGCTTTTAGAGAAAGAGGTTCATATCAATTTGGTATCAGAGCCAGGTTCGATCCGATGGGAGACAATGGTTATGCGAAATTGCTACATGGCGCGAACGTGATTTGCGACAGGTACGGTAGTTTGTCGGCACAACTCCATGAGTTACGTGAGATGTGCCGAGATCTTCAAACGATGATAGCAACAAGGATTGAGCAAGAGAAGATGAAAACGAAACCGGCAAGGGTCGACCGAGCTCTAGGACCAACGGTGAAACTCACCGTAGAAGAACTTTTCGATGTGCCTGAGTTGAAGCAACCGAAACAACAGGTGGTGTTGGAGACGGAGACATCGGAACCAGATCCGTTGTTGCTTGTGATTGCACAGACAGAGGAACCAAACCATGTAAGGAGAGAGGTTGTGGAGACAGTGGCTTCGAAATCACATGTGGTGGTGTTAGAAGCTGGAGTGTCTATGTCGGAGCCGGTAGAGGAGAAGCTTTGTAAGAACCCAAAGCCAAGTTCGACATTGCTTCTACTTTCAGGTGTAGAGGAACACATGACATATGGGATGAAAAACGGTTCGCCTCTTCTGGTGGAGATGGATACGAAAGACCAGCCTAACCACACGTTGGTTAGAGAACCTGCAACTTTAGTGCTTGAGAAGAAGAAACCAAAGATGGTGAACAAAGAAGATGTCGTAGACAAAAGCAAGGAGAGAACTGAGGAGGAAGAGTCTCCACAAGCAGTGACTTCAAAACCACCTGCAGCAGCGATGAAGAAACGGCTACAGTCGTGTAACCGCAGTTGGAGCTTGAGGACAAGCTCCGAGTGGAGGAGGGGAGTAATGATATAGAAGGATCGTTAGGTGTTCTAGTTAATGGTTTTGGGTCTTTTTAGTGGTTTTCCTTTTATAATTGGATTAAGGTTTTGTTAGTTTTACTTATTAGTTTTGGTTTAGTCGGTTGTAAGAGTCTATAAAAGGATTCTCAAAGCATCAATAATAATTAAAGCCCCAAGAATTAACCTTAATCTCAAAGAGAGAATTAGGGTTAAAAGGGTGCTAAGCTTTTAGAGAAAGAGGTTCATATCAATTTGGTATCAGAGCCAGGTTCCGATGGGAGAAACTAGTTCCACTAAATCACGGTCGGAGGAGCTAATCGATGAGATAAGGGAGATTGTGAAGAACCTCCAAGCGATGATAGCAACAAGGATTGAGACAGAGACAATAAAAACAAAACCGGCAAGGGTCGACCGAGCTCTAGGACCAACGGTGAAATTCACCGTAGAAGAGCTTTTCGATGTGCCTGAACTGAAGCAACCGAAGCCAGCTGTGGAAATATTGGTGCCACAGGATACAGAGTCAGCGCCTGTTGCTGAGCCAAAGCAACCAGAACCACAACTCTTAGAAACAGCGGCAACACCAACTGTTGTTCAAGTCGTGGAATCAAAGAATGGAAATCAAGAGGAGACACTCTTCACCATGTGTGATTGTTATGTGGCTAAGGAACAAGATGTGGTGCTTCGTACAGCCATGGATTATTGGTCCATGCTATCCCACCAGAAACTGCTGCATCTCTTGATAATGTCTGGTGAAAGTGATTGTCGAGTGAGAGATACACAAAGTTGGAGCTTGAGGACAAGCTCCGAGTGGAAGAGGGGAGTAATGATACGTGACTATGGTTAGGGGTTTAGGATATGAATAGGGCTTTATTAGTTAATGGGTTTTGGTGTTTTACTTGATTGATAAGTTAAGGCTTTCATAATTTATATGTTAGAGTGTTTTCCTTTTCACATTAGGGTTATGCTGAGTTGTAATCAAGACCTATATAAAGGTCTCTATTGATTAATAAGAAAGGAGCCCCAAGAATTAACCTTAAAGCTCCAAAGAGAGTTTAGGGTTAAGAGGGAGCTAAGCGTAAATCTTCTTCTATCTAGACGAATGTATGTAAGTTGAGAAGGGAACTGCAGTCCATCAGATAATATAGGCACACATATATTCAACTCCACCTGTTTGAGATTCATGCAATCCAACAAAGTTCCGTCGAGTTTTATCTCCTTAGACCCTTCATACTATATTTCAAGATCTTCCAGGTGTCTCGCTCCATCTATTGATGCAGATAGCGTTTCTAAACTAGTCTCACTAGTCAATCTGATTTTGAGAATCCTCAACTTGGTCATACCATGTAGATCCTCTACAATGCTGTTCTCTGTTGAGAAATTAATCAAGGTACTAGATTACTCAATTCCAACTTTGTCTTCTCACGCATTCGCCACGGTAAAATAAGATATCTCAATTCTTTCATCAATATGAGTATGCGTAGATCTAGATAGATCAGCAACTTCAGATTTCGTAGAGAAGAGGGTAACTTGTCTCAATTCTTTCATAAATAAGATATCTCAATTCTTTCATCAATATGAGTATGCGTACGATGATTTACCTCAGCGTACTCCAAGCATAAGTATCTTAAATGAATGAGCTTTCCAATGCTAGAAGGTAACTTGTCTTATTGTCCATCAACCTCATTCTCTGGTTCAGCCTTTTCAACTCCATGTGGTGTGGACCTTCTTAAAGCGGCAATTACATACTTTCATCCACACAACTCCACTAAGGGGACCTTTTTCTATAAAGGATTTGCAATAAGTGGACCTTCTCTACGCGACAACTCGTGATCTCCTCTTATAAACAATTATTTGAGCTCCTCGTGAAGGATTCCTCATCATTATTATATTTTGGGAAATTTGGCAAAATACTCCAAAAAAGGAGAAGAGTTGTCATTATATTCATTTTTGTCTAAATCTTGTCCACTTACCATTTACTAAATTTTACACCCAATTTTAACCCTGAAATCCTTGTTTAATCAAATTTTATATTAAATAAATTAATAAATAAATTAATAATTATTAAATAATCAGATAAAATAAATAATTATTAGATAAAATAATTTAAAATAATTATTTTTTGTTTTCTCATTCTTATGAAGTTGTTTGTATTTTATTATTTTCTATATTATTCATGTAAATTTAGATTTAAAATAAATAAAGATAGTTGTTATTAAAAAAAAAAAAATAACTAATCTTGCTCTTTTTGTTTCATCAACAACAAAATTCTAACTCTTGATTGGACTCGATTTCTCTATACCACTGGTTACATAGATATGCAACATAATAATCAAGACAAAAAAGAAACTAAAACTCAAAATCTATGAAAAAACTATAGTAAAAGATAAGAAAAGGTAAAGAAGAAGAAGAAGAATAAGATCATGTAGTTTATTTTATTTTTTTCCTGAAAAAAGAGATAAAAGGAAAGATTGTATTTTCAAAAGATTTTTAAATATTCAGTTACCATTTTCCCTATATTTTCTCTGATTTTCGTAGAAGATGAATTCTACCATTTCGTAGAAATAAGTGTCAACGGTAGAATGATGTTTTTACTTACGGTAGAAGACATTGTTTTGAGTAGAACACATAATCTACGAGTAGTAGAAGACAGTATTTTGGGCAGAACATGCAATCTAAAAAATGTAGAAGAGAATGTTCACTGTAGAATACAGATTCTACGGATGGTAGAAAACAGTGTCTATGGTAGAATATAGATTCTACCAATGGTAGAAAAACGTGTAACGCGTAGAACAATTGTCGAACAATTCTACCAACTCGTAGAACATATGATATTTAGCAGAAGGCAAATTCTACCAAGGTAGATGAATGAACAGACGGTAGAATTCATCTTCTACAAAGGATAGATGTTAGAGCATCTAGTAGAAGACATATTCTACTTTGAAAACCGAACTAACCAAACTTGGTAGAACCAAACTTCATTTAATTTTATGAACTTCAAATTTCAAAAAACATTTGTGAAAAATTTCTCTAAAATATTCATATAATATTATTGAATTTATTAAAATGTGTTGTAAAAATTTTAAGTTGTAAAAATATTTATTTTATATTATTAAAAATTTTAAGTTGTAAAAATATTTATTTTATATTATTAGCATATGCAAGGATATTACTGTCTAAATTTGGGAAATTTCAAAAAATGTGTAAGAGGACAAAAGTTCTCATTTTTTGGGGTATAATCACAATTTTCCCTTATATTTTTACCATTTAACAAAAATATTTTCATTGGATACAAAACTTACATACTGTGAATTAAGCAGTATACTCACAGTAATATTTACCTACGCCCCAAGGTGCAATCAGTGAATAATTTGTTCCATGGAATTAGGACTGTCGATTTTGGGTATCTAGCGAGGAAAGGGTCGTAAACGGACAATTCGGATATAGAAAAATATTATGTGAAATGTTTTCGCTAGAGAAACGGGAAAAATTAAAATATGTGAAAATGCAATTTGGGTAAGGGTCAGTTTTGACTTTTTGATACATGTATTTCAGGTAATTTCAGGAAAATGCAATTTTATGGTTTTCACCGTAACAAAATTTTGTGACTTTTGCGAGAAACTGCAATTTAACCCAATTTTGCAGTTTTAGTGAAAACAAGGTTTTGCGGTTTTTGCCAAAATACAATTTTCTCTTCTTGATGACATTTGTTTTTCCAAGTTTTCCCTTAAGAAGATATGTTTCAATTATATCTTGTGCGTCATAAACAATAATTTCCTTGATCTCTTCAACACAATATCTCACCACCGCACTTGTATGTTTCTTTGCATCTGCATCTTTAAAAAAAGACTCTTTAACAAATTGAGTTTACTTTTTAGTTTAGTTACTTGACGATCAACTCCATTCATTTGCTCGCTATTTTTTTTTTTTTTTTTTTTTTTTTTTGGAATNAGGAATGTAAATTATTGATAATGAAATGTTCAGAGATTACATTGATGAAAACTCTAAAACAACTGAAACCTTGGCGAAAAAAGATTAAAAACAAGGAGACAATACAACAAAACACATAGAAAGTGCTTACTTCAGAGCCACAGACACATTAGGCCACCAAAATGGCGCCAACAAAACACATAGAAAGTGCTTACTTCAGAGCCACAGACACGTTAGGCCACCAAAATGGCGCCTTTGTCGACTCGCTGTGATTGTGTTAATGACCTCTCGGTAAATCATTTTGAAGATGGTGACTGGTTGCAGATAATGTCCGTTATGGAGGTCCCAAATCTTTTGTACTCCAAACGACACAAGTTCTTCAGCCATAATGGTTCCTGTTTAAGTAGTCAACATCAAAAGTTGTAAATGGCAAAACAAATTCACAGTGGCGTTTAATACTTTGATTGATCATTAGAAGCGATAGTAAATATATAAAAAATCTTAATGTCAATGATTGAACTAGCTATAGATCCGATCTAAAATAAAAGCTAGATAGAAAAACCAAATTTGTTGAGCACTTCCGAAATTCCCGCAGTCCATTTGATCCTGATTGTTTTGTTGCTTGCTGATAGAAATTATGTGCCCATGATCACCAGCCTGATTTGTCTTCACGAAATTTGGCCTAGCTTTCCAACCTCTTATCGAAATGATTTCTAACCAAGGCCAAATAGAAGTGAACTCGAGCGCCATTTTATGTCAGATTTTGACACTAACTCAAGGGATTGGGGATTACGTTATGTTATCACTTATCAGGCTTTTGGGCCTTGTTTTTGGGCCACGCTAGGTTTAGTGTTCAGGTTGGGCTCGATCTTAAGATATACAGTATAAGGAAAAAGAATTTGTTGAAGTCCCTTTCAGTTTGAAAGTATATTTGATTATTCGTTTTCAGGTCGACAGAATTGAGTTGGAAAAATTGTGTGGTAGAGGATTATTAAATAACAAACTATTGATTACGAGATATTGAAATGACAGTGACTATTGTACTATATGGTTGTAGCCTGTAGATTATGCATGACCGCATGTAAGTATGACTTATTGACTTGTATTAAAGTTGTGGTTGTAAGCGTATATTAAGATATCAAATAAATTTTATTGGAATTTATTTTTTTCTACAAATATTAATATTTGCTGCAAGATTGTTACAATTTATATAAAAAATATAATTATTAAAAAATATATATAAAAAAATGTTAGGTGATTGCATTCGTAGAAAATGTCAAATTAGAAGAGGAATCAAGTAGGTGTCTATTGATTTTTAGAGAATTCAAGATCACTATTCAAAAGTTCAGAACACTGAAAAGATTATAGATCAAAGGTCCAGAATTTCAAAAAAACAAAAAAATAGCTAAAATAAAATAGGGAAACAGAAAACAGATAAAAATAAGAACAGTGGATCTTTAGCTGACTTAATAACTGTGGGCACGAAAGAGAATTGGCCAACTGTAAGAACATCAATGAAGAACGATTTCAAAATCTGAGTAAGTCTTGTTTCTGGGTAAGTCTCAGTTCTTCATCTTCTCTGAGTTTCGGATTCTGGTCTGAATATTCTTGTCGAATCTTCTATTACTGTCTTCTCTCTTCTTTCTTTTTTTTGTTAAAGGACTTCTGTCTTCTCTCTTCCCAGTTAAACAACTTAGCTTTCCATTGTCGATGGTCCTAACTGTAGTTGTAACCAGGTTCTGTTCAAAATTTCCAAAATATTGTCTGATTTTTTATTTTTTATTTTTTATTCATGTTCATAATTTGATACACCGATGTAGCTCCTATAGTTTCTATGTCTGTGAATGATTATGTTGTCTGCATCTTTACGTTTAAAATCAAGAACTGACAAAAGATTTGATTGATACGCAGAATTGTCTGATTATAGAATGTTGAACGAGTCAGCTCATAAGTCATTGTTATCTACTGAGCAATTAGATGACAAGACTCAAGAATTCAACCAAAACTCAAAAACCTCTTCAAGAAAAAGAAGATTGCGTCGCTGTAGAAGCGCTCCTCGTGGTGATTCTATGTACAATGATGATGATGAAAATGATGTCAAAATCGACGAACCACCTCCTCATCCGAGTAAAATCCCAATGTTCAAGAATCTAAACCCGAATCTCAGGCTGGTGATCATCTTCTTGGTTTTATATATATCCATTGGTACACTCTGCTTTTACCTCGTGAGAAACCAAATCTCCGGTCACAAGACCAACAGTGTGTTAGATGCCGTTTATTTCTGCGTTGTAACGATGACAACCGTTGGATATGGCGATCTTGTCCCTAGTAGTTCGACCTCGAGGCTGCTTGCTTGCGCGTTCGTCTTCTCGGGAATGGTCGTGGTTGGTCATCTTTTAAGCCGAGCAGCGGATTACCTAGTGGAGAGGCAAGAGAATTTGCTTGTTCGGGCTTTCGATATGCGCCAAACCGTTGGTCCAGAAGATATTCTCAAGGAGTTGCATACTAAGCTGAGACACAAATGTTACGTGACGTTTCTTGTTCTTGTTATCCTCATCTTTATCGGTACGGTTTTTCTTGTAATGTTCGAGGAAATGCCGGTTATCGAAGCGTTCTACTGTGTTTGCTCGACCGTTACAACGTTGGGTTATGGAGATAAGAGCTTTAACTCGGGAGCGGGACGGCTTTTCGCAGTGTTTTGGATCTTGACGAGCACTATATGTTTAGCTCAGTTTTTCCTCTATGTGGCTGAGCTAAATGCAGAAACAAAACAGAGGGAGTTAGTGAAATGGGTTTTAACAAGGAGAATCACAAACAATGATCTTGAAGCAGCTGATCTTGATGAAGATGGAGTTGTTGTGTGAGTGACATTACACAATTTCTCTCTTTTTTTGTTTCTTTCTTCTTCTTATTGTTTTCTTTTTGTGTGGTGCAGAGCTGCAGAGTTTATATTATATAAATTGAAAGAAATGGGGAAGATTGATGAGGAAGATATTGCTGGGATCATGGAAGAGTTTGAGGAACTTGATTGCGATGATTCGGGAACTTTGACGAATGCTGATATCACTCTTGCTCAAACGAGGTCATAAATCCAAAGGTAAGCATCATTAGTACCATCATCATCATCTTTCAGAGACGAGCCAGAATCTTTGTTAAGTTATATACTTGCACACGACCAAAAAACAAAGAAAGTGTATAGTTATTATAACCCATGTTTGTTTTTCTTTGTTAAGGCCACACTCTCTCAGTCTTTAATTTACATCCATATGGATCGTATTGGCATTTGCTATTATTAGGAAAAATGTTCCATTCCAATTTCAGTTCGGTTTTGGTTGTTTTTTCTTTTGGATTTTTTTGTTTCTTATTTGTAAGAAATAGCTACCATATTCAAATTATGAAACCATATTTATTTTGTTTTGTTCGTTCCGGATATTTTTGGTTTTCGGTTTGTTCGGATTTTTAACGAAAACCATAACTAGATTTGGTTCAATATAAAATTAGGGGGATTTTGTATAATACCTTAAATAAGATTTGATATTTGAAAAATA
>OVBJ01003076.1:0-13863 GCA_900406535.1 Noccaea bulbosa
TAATGGCCCGTCTAGCCATTAATCTCGCAGACCATCAATCCTAGGGTCGAGAGGTCGGGCCCTTTTTGGGCCGGATCAGGCTCTGATACCATGATAAGTTTCCTTGGCATCCAACCTAAAACCAATTGGCNTATCACTTAAGTCCCATCTAAACTTCCGATGTGGGACTTTATATCTCAATAAATTAGGATCATTTTGATTGATGAAAATTTGGGAATTAGGATCATTTTGGTTAATGAAATTGTTTGAATTATTGGGTCCGGTTGGCGAAAGTTAAAATTATTTTGACTTTTCCATAAAATATGCATATTAGCTCATCAAGCTGACTTTGAAAACGTTTTGAACCGGCTGTTGTTAGTTCCTGGTTTATTTTATGGATGAATTGAACAAAACATACACTCGGTCACGTGACAGAGAGTGTGTCTTTTAAAGGGAGGCTTCGTTATAAGAGAGTGTGTAATAAGGATTCGATAAGGTAACATATGTCATATGTGTAAGAATATTATAGAAACTGTACCAAGAGAGAAAGTTTCAAAGAAAACAATGTGTTCTTTTATCAAAAAAAGAAAGCAAATCATGTATTCTTCATTATGTGCATTTACATGATCTCAATGTCATTACATATTTCATTCTAACACCCCACACCATTACTGTATCAAAAAGTGATAATCAAAATTACCAGATTTTTTTTATAAAAGATTATTGATATTTTATACACAGTTGTTTTTTTTGTTTTTGTTTTTATATAAAAAAAAATCTCTATGTTTTTAACCTTTTTATCTTGTTGGCTCTTAAGACAAAATTGGTAATTGTTTAATAATTTCCTCACCAAAAAAAAAAAAAAAAAAAAAAAANATCCAATTGAATATCGGATTGGATTTTTACTAAATCAAGGCGTTGTTGTTGTCTGGTCAAAATCACAAAAACAAGAAAACTTGAGATCCTTCTCCTTTCATTTTACATTGGAACTCCCGAAAGATCCTTACCTTTTTCTATGGCTGATTAGATTCGAATCTTCACTTTCTCACCATCATTCACGAGATCCTCGTCTCCTCCCCTCCTTCTACCTCTTTCTCGTACTTCTCCTCCACCCTTGCTTTTATACTTTTAACCCGAAGCAAAATCGTCTGGCTTTAAAACAACAACAGCATTCCCAGGTTCCATTTTCTTGTCCTCTCCTCACCTGCATTTCGTCATTTATGTAAGTGTTATAACGATTTTTCGGAGTTTAATTTGTATTGTTTTCGGAAGCTAGCTTGTGTGATTCTTGATCGTTATCATCGATGTTCTTTAGGAATTAGACAAATGGCTGGTTCATCGACGAAGAGATTCCCTCTCTACGCTAAAGATTACGAGCTCTTTGAAGAAGTTGGAGAAGGTGTTAGCGCCACAGTGTACAGAGCTCGTTGCATCGCTCTAAACGAGAATGTAGCCATTAAGATCATGGATCTCGAAAAATGCAGGAACGATTTGGTTTGTGTATCTCCAATCTTTTAATTGTGTTTTTTTTTTTGTTGATTACCGTAAAAGAAGTCATTAAGGATTTATAAATTTTTTTGTTAGCGCAGGAAACAATACGCAAGGAAGTTCACATTATGAGTTTAATAGATCATCCGAATTTATTAAAAGCGCATTGTTCGTTTATCGACCGTAACAGTTTGTGGATTGTGATGCCTTACATGTCCGGTGGATCTTGCTTTCATTTAATGAAATCGGTTTATCCAGAAGGTCTTGAGCAACCTATAATCGCTACTCTCTTGAGGGAAGTGCTCAAGGCTCTTGTTTATCTCCACAGACAAGGACACATCCATAGAGATGTTAAGGTTAGTCACTTTTATTCCTAAAACGTTACACTATCTCATGTGCTTGATAGAAATTTTAAGGTTAGTACACTTTTATTCATAAAACATTACACTATCTCATGTGTTTTGATAGAGATTCATTTAGTTTTTTTTTTGTCACCTTCATTTTAGGCTGGGAACATATTGGTTCACTCGAGAGGCGTAGTGAAGCTTGGAGACTTTGGAGTCTCGGCATGCATGTTTGATAGTGGTGAAAGGATGCGTACAAGGAACACATTCGTTGGAACTCCTTGCTGGTGAGTGTGCTTCATTCTCTACTATAAGTTTTTGTTCTTCAAGTTTCTTGTTTGTTTTAGACAATTTGGAATCTCTTGGATCTTCAGGATGGCACCTGAGGTTATGCAGCAAGTAGACGGATATGATTTCAAGTACGTTTTCGCACTTTTTAAAAGTCTATCTGCACAGTAATCAAGAGCTTAGGTTATTGATTTTTTAAAATTTTCTAGAGCGGACATTTGGTCGTTTGGCATTACTGCTTTGGAGCTAGCTCATGGTCATGCTCCATTTTCCAAGTATCCACCAATGAAGGTGAGTCCTTATTGTATATGCACTTACAATAATAATATTCGGCTGAACCTGGTGAGTGGGCTACTCGACGGCTACACTCAACCCTAAAGGGATTAGTCGGGTGTTAAAAACTGAAATAATATTTTTGCTGTTAATTTGTTTGACCCAGATGCATCTAAAAATGTGATTTGTTTCAGGTGCTACTAATGACGTTACAAAATGCTCCTCCTCGACTTGACTATGACAGAGATAAGAAATTCTCAAAGGTAAAGTGGGAGTAAATGATGTACAATACAAGAAAGTAGATTCCGTTTTATTTTACTGAGAAAGGAAATGTGTGATCTTGTTTTTGCAGTCATTTAGAGAGTTAATCGCAGCATGCTTAGTTAAAGATCCAAAGAAGCGTCCAACGTCAGCAAAACTTCTGAAACACCCGTTCTTCAAACATGCTCGGTCTACAGATTACTTGTCTCGTAAAATTCTTCATGGTCTTTCTCCACTTGGTGAACGTTTTCAAAAGCTAAAGGTTGAGTTTAAAGAAAAATTCCTTAAATGTTGTAAAACTTAAAGAATCTTCATTACTTACCTTTATATAATCTTGTGCAATATCTCTTATAGGAAGCAGAGGCAGAGTTGTTTAAAGGCATTAATGGTGACAAAGAACAGTTATCTCAGGTATAACTCGATCCTTGCATTTGCAACGTACAAAGATAATCCATAATATAATCATATATCGACTTTCTTGCAGCACGAGTATATGAGAGGGATTAGTGCTTGGAACTTTGATCTTGAAGACTTGAGGAAGCAAGCATCACTTGTAAGTAAGGTCATGTCTTAAGAGTTAAACCTAAAAACTAGTTTTTTTTTTTTTTTTTTTCACACACTCTCAATGTTTCAATGTTGTTCTCCTATCAGAATCAAGATGGTGAAATTTTCGGTTCAGAGATTCAGGAAGTGAACGGAAATCGAGATGTGGAGGTTGATGTACCAAAGAGAAACCCAACGGTACAAAGGTCAAAGACTATGTCTATGGAAATGTTCAATATCTCAGATAAGGCAAATGCTCTCTTTCCTTCCTATGAAGCCATATATAGATATCTCTCTCTGTGTGCCTTATTTTGTAGTTTCGGCTAACTTCTTGGTTCCAACTTTACAGGATTTGATGAGTGTGAGTAACAGTCAAACAATTGGTGGTTCGTTGCTTCCTTCCTTTCGTCGCAAGTTTCTCCCGGCTATAGGGTTACTCTCTACAACACTTCTCTTCTATATACTTTTGATGTTATCCAGAGTTACATACTTGATAGATAACTCATTGTTTTGCTTGTTACAACTTTTGAAACAAACATGTTGGAGCAGATATCAAGTTGGCGTCCCTAGGGTTGATGAAAGCAATGCATCTCGCTCGAGCGAAGGAGCTGTAGAAGAGACACGTCAACTAGAACCATTAGCGGATAGTACGAATCTGACGCTCGCTCTTGAAGTAGAGACACGTCAACTAGAACCATTGGTGGATGGTACGAAGCAGAAGCTCCCTCTTGAAGAAGAGCCGCGTCAAGTGGAACCATTAGCGGAGAAGAAACCAAAGAATGGCTACACAGTTAGTCCTGTGAACCGTGCGGCTTGCACAGCTAATGAAATCCTCCCAGTGTTACAGAGTCTTCTTGTTCAGAATGACATTCAGAGGGTGTGTTGTTTGTTCTTAATGCTTCTTGTTGATATGTTATACATTTATCTTACTTTAACATTATATATGTTTTTAATTTCTTGGCAGGAGAAAGTAATCAGATTGATTAGATTTTTTGATCGAACTGCTGGTAATGTCTCTCATCTGTATTAGGTTCTGTTTCTTGTTTCAACTAACTGAGTTTTGATGACCTGGTTTTTTATTTGTACAGAAACTGAAAATCCAATCTCAAAAACTGGAGGAGTGCAGGTTTGGTTTTTTTTTTTTTTTTCATTTCATGTGGCTTTATGGAAGGTGCCTCAGATATTTACTAAGAGCATAAAAACTCACAGATAAATCCATCAAGAGAGAGAGAACTACAATCTCAGGTTACATTTCTGGAGCAAAGGTAATTAATGAAAATAACTTCTTCCCTTTTTTAGTTGTTTGTTTTTTTAATTAAGATTTGATCAGTAAGCTGAGTAATATAATGGTTGTTTTTTTTTTCAGTGTTGAGATTCTTGTAGAGGAATTGAAGAGAAGAAAAGAAATAAACGGTCAGGTAAAAATGATAAAAATCAATTGTAGGAGTAGTAGAGTCATATAAAAAGATTAATCATATAATACTATTAATATAACTAAAATGTTTATTTGTTTGCAGCTAGAACGACAGATCAAATCTCTAACTAGTAGCAGCAGCAACAATATTCCTTAAGCTTTAGCCACCTACCGAGGAAGACGATTCTTTTGTGTATTCAATATTTAAACTGCGCAGTCACTCTATTTTGCTGCCCATTAATCCATATAAGTCGTTCCTCTAATCAAATCAGAAATCCGGAAGTAACAGGAGTAACAAAAAGAAACAATGAGGACACTGGACTATTTAACAAGTCTATAAAAGTGTTTTTTTTGTGGATGATGATCAACGCTACACACAAACTATATGATTTATTCAATTCAACAATCTATATCTATCTATCTATATTTATCCTATATACTAAATGTGCTAGCTTCTTCTGTTTCAACCTACTCCATTATGCATCCATCACCTTCTGCTTAAACTTTGGCCTAATCCGGTAGATCTTTGACGTCAGTTTCTCTGCCAAGAAAAATCCAAAAATGGTAAACTGTTATTCTACAAAATAAAGGAAATTAGATTCCTTTCACAACCTTCCCAAGAAAAGTGAAGGCCTTGCTCCATAAGCAAACATTTTTATATTTTAGTCTTAAATATTGTACGTAAGAAAAATGTGTAATCATATTGGTCATCTGATAATGAAATTCTTGTTAAAGGAAACTTACTTTTAACCTCTCTGATTCTTGATTATATCCAAAAGAAGTTCGTCTCCAACCACTTCCCTCATCTTCCTAATCAGCTCCTCTCTCCTCACCTTCCGTTTCTACAAAGAAAAGAAAAAGAAAAATCACATTCTAAAAACAGAGACATCATCACTCATGGACTTAAATTAAATTGGAAAATTCCATACCCGAAAATCATCATAAGTTCTCAAGACCACATGCATTCTTGGAGGGTCCAATGACTTTGATAGTAAATAAATGAGAACAGAGAAGCTAACACATGGAGACCTTGCTCTTCCCAAACCACCACCGCCTCTAACGAGTCCTGAAATTACATAATAATCAGAATCACTTTCAACAAAAGAAGTGTATAAAGTTTGTATATTACCTCTAAGTCGAGGAGACTTGAAACTCACGACATGACTCGGAAGAATGTAAGAGTTCATAGTAGAGCTCCATATCACATACTTCCTCGGATTCTCAAGATCATCAACACCAGAATCAAACTGGCTCGAGCTTGGATACGATTGCTTAGATCCAGATACGATCTGCTCAGGCTTCCCAAGAATCACACGGCATAATAGAAGATGCTTAGTCCCTTCTTCATCAGCTTCACAAACTAAAGCCCTGAAAACATAAAAAAAATAAAATAAATTAAAATAAATTAACATTTTCCGTACAATCTCTGACTTTTTTGACTAGATCTCAGTCGTCGAAACTTACGCGGCGAGAGAGAACAAGTGGTGAACGAGATGGATCCCGACGCCGTGAGATCCGACGTCGTTTTCGAACTTCTGGATTTCGCTGCTGCTAAAACCATAGGAGACGATGTTATCGATCTCTCGTTTGGAGCCGGAGTACCATCCGAGTTTCACGTTTGCGTCCCCGCCGTTTTTCCTCCTCATGGCTTCCGTGAAAACCACCGACGCAGCGAATTTGGCCTTCGTCGTGACTCTGTTGTTTGCGGTTGAGTTTTTGCGCATGGAGACGATCGTTGTTTCGCCGGCGAGTGGACCCATTCCGGTGAGGAAACATTTCCTGACGACGTCGTACTCGCGGCTGTCTTCGCGGAGAAGAATCGTTGAGTCTCCGGTGAAGTTTCGAGGTTGTTCGGAATCTATGATTTCTCCGTTGTCGACGGACTCTTGGTCCTCGACTTCGACCTGCGCCGCCATCATCGTTGAAGAAGGAAGAGAGAGAGAGAGAGAATATTTCTTGGGGAATGGGGAAACTTGGTTGGTGAAGGAAGCTTGTTTCAATGGCGGTTACAGTTATAGGTGAAAGAGAGAGGTAGAGAGAGAGAGAGAGAAAGAGGCTTTAGTGTGTGGCGGTGTGTGGCATTACGGTTAAAGCAAATGCTTGGACAACAAGTTTCTTATTCCCACTTCCCATTTTATGATCAATGACCATTTTACCCTTTTGTCTATACACACAGAATCCTCGCTACCTCAGATTTCAACAAATATTTCTCGGAAAAATAATTTGGCGTTACGTTTTTGGAGGCTTAAATTTAATCAGATTTCGATGCTTCACGTTAAACCGCAACTGTCATCATGAAGTAGATCATATTTTCGCAAAAAAAAAAAAAAAAAAAAAAAAGGTCCCAAAACCAAAACAACCAGAATATAACTATTCAAACTGATGTTATGAGTAAAAAGGCCCAAACTTTAATGGGCTTATTAAAAGCCTGGTCCATGACGGTTTAAACGGATCATCAGGTCAAAGATTGTCGGGTCAATGATTCAAAAAAAAAAGATCCATCAATTTTGCGCGGTAACCCGGATATAAAGGAGAGAGACGATCCCAAAGAGAAGGAAGCAAAAAAAAACGAAAAAAAGAAAAATAATATAATAGAGAGAGTCGGAGTTTTTTTGGATCAAACGGTACACGACGTGCCTCCAACTCTCATCACTGAAGATCATGGCGACCTCTTATAATCATCATTCCTTCCATTTTCATTTTTATTATTTTTCCCGGGAAAAAAACAAAAGAGAAAGAGAAAGAGAGAGAGAGAGAGGAGCTCCATTATTGTGTTCTTTAATTTTTGACATCGTCAAATTATTATACCGTAATGGCACGCATTTTCTCCTCTCTCTCCAGTTTAATTTACATGCCCTCGCTTTTTAAACCCTAATTTCTTTTGCAATTAGCGGAAAAAAACAAATTTATATATCTCAGATTTAAATTAGTCGTTTCCAGTTGCCGAACAGGATATAATATATTTTTTTTTCGGTTGATTATTCAATTGTGTTCTTCTTTATCAATTGAAAGTTTCCTTAGTTGGTTTGGATTTTATATGGAAATTAGTATATCTGAAACAGAGAGAATTTTGGGTTTAGCGATTTGAGTGAATTGTTTCTGTTTCGTTTCTGGGAAACAGAAACAATAAAGGGAACAAGGCTAACAAATAGAGGAAGAAGAAGAAGAAGAAGAAAATGTCTGACTCTCCGGCTTCTTCTCCACCAGCACCGCCCGCTGATTCCATTCCGCCGCCGGATAACTCCACCGGTGGATCTGCTCCTCCCCCGACGGATCCAGCACCACCTCCTAGCCCGCCGGTTGATTCAGCTCCGCCTCCTGATTCATCACCGCCGCCGAGTACTCCATCTCCACCGCCGGCGACTCCTCCGCCGGAAACCAGTCCCCCGCCAGAAACCAGTCTCCCGCCTCCTCCGCCGGATTCCTCTCCCCCTCCTCCACTCGCGGATGCTCCACCTCCAGCTGATCCATTACCTCCCCCGGTAGACGCCGGTTCACCGCCTCCGGAGCCAACCAACTCACCTCCACCTCCTCCCCCGGAGGAATTCGAATCACCACCTCCTCCACCAAATGAAGACGATAGCTCTCCTCCTCCTCCTCCGTCTCCGGAAAAGTCTTCTCCTACGCCGGCTTCTTCACCTCATGGAGGACCAAAAAAGCCAAAAAATTCAACACCGCCACCACCAGCAGCACCAACCAACTCTCCTCCAGCTCCTCCAAACTCGCCGCCGCGTAACACATCTTCTCACGCACTACCACCAAAATCCGCCGCCGCCGCAGGTGGACCACTCAAGTCGCCATCTCGCGGAGTCCCCAACGTCCCTCCTCCTCCTCCAAACGGCTATCAAGGGAAGACAATGGTGGGAATGGCAGTAGCCGGATTCGCAATCATCGCCTTGATCGCCGTCGTCTTCTTAGTCAGAAGAAAGAAAAAGAGAAACGCCGATGCTTACAGCGACTCACAATACTTGCCTCCTTCAAACTTCTCCATCAAATCAGGTGAAAAACAAAAATCTTGATCATTATCTTCTTCTTCAAGATACAACTTTTAAAACCTTTTTTTAACGTTTTTGAGTCATGTAGATGGGTTTTTATACGGTCAGAACCATTCAAAAGGATACTCCGGTCCCGGTGGTTACAATTCGCAGCAACAATCTCACACCGGAAACAGCTTCGGGAGCCAAAGAGGTTACACGCAGTCAGGTTCCACACCTGACTCGGCCGTGATGGGGAGTGGTCAGACGCATTTCGGGTACGAAGAGCTCATGGAGATAACCGAAGGGTTCGCGCGGCAAAACATACTCGGAGAAGGAGGGTTCGGGTGTGTGTACAAAGGGAAACTACACGACGGGAAGCTAGTCGCGGTGAAGCAGCTTAAGGTTGGTAGCGGACAAGGCGACCGCGAGTTTAAAGCGGAGGTTGAGATCATTAGCCGTGTTCACCATCGGCATTTGGTTTCTCTTGTTGGCTATTGCATTGCTGATGTCGAGAGATTGCTTATCTATGAGTATGTTCCTAACCAAACCTTGGAGCATCATTTGCATGGTGAGTCTTTTTTTTGTTACCACCTTTATTATCATACAAGATTTTTGTATGTGTTTTTGACTTACATGGGGTTTGTGTTTCTTGATAGGGAAGGGAAGGCCGGTTCTAGAGTGGGCTAGGAGAGTCCGAATCGCTATAGGATCGGCCAAAGGTTTGGCGTATTTGCATGAAGATTGTAAGTACTTTTTTTTTACGTGTGTGTGAAGGCAATGTTTAGGTTACTTGAAAGAGAAGCTGAATCAATGAGAGTTTGTTTATTTTATGAATGTTTGGTTTTTCAGGTCATCCGAAAATCATTCACAGGGATATAAAGTCAGCGAACATCCTGCTGGACGATGAGTTTGAAGCTCAGGTAATAAAGAAAATTATTATCTCCTTTTTTTTGTACAACTCCTCTGTTTTTGGACCTTTTGGGTCTAAAGTTTTAGTCGATGACACTTTTTTATGTTTCTTGGTGTTTAGGTTGCTGATTTTGGACTTGCTAAACTCAATGACTCAACACAAACTCATGTATCAACTCGCGTTATGGGAACCTTTGGGTAAGATTTGATCACAGACTCTAATATAATAGTGAAACCTAATCATTTTGTAGTATCAGGTGGTTAAACTTCTAGATATGAAAATGAATGAACTAGTTTGTTTTCTTGAAATGTTTTCTTGCCAAAGATCAAGAACATATAATGTGGATTCTGATTTCAGGTACCTTGCACCGGAATATGCACAAAGCGGAAAACTGACTGATAGATCAGATGTTTTCTCGTTTGGAGTTGTTCTCTTAGAGCTTATAACCGGACGCAAACCAGTCGATCAGCACCAGCCTCTAGGAGAAGAGAGTCTAGTCGAATGGGTAAGAAATTCTTCAGTTGACAGTTATATATGGTTGTTGGCTCTAGTTACTTAAAAGACATAATCTATGAACTCACAGGCTCGTCCACTGCTTCACAAAGCCATTGAGACCGGCGATTTCAGCGATTTGGTTGATAGACGGCTCGAAAAGCATTACGTAGAGAATGAAGTTTTCAGGATGATTGAAACGGCTGCTGCTTGTGTTCGGCATTCCGGTCCAAAACGTCCTCGCATGGTTCAGGTAACTTTCGTGTAACATTTTTTTAATGTTCTTGAAACTTTCTAGTTGATCAAATTTGAATACTTATTATCTTCTAAAACAAAACATTGTTTTTGAATCAAGGTGGTGAGAGCATTGGACAGTGAAGGGGACATGGGAGACATAAGCAACGGAGTCAAAGTAGGACAAAGCGGTGCTTATGACTCTGGTCAGTATAACTCAGACATCATGAAATTCAGGAAAATGGCGTTTGGTTTTGATGACAGCTCAGATTCCGGCATGTACAGTGGAGACTACTCTGTCCCAAGCTCTCGTAAAGAATCCAATGGAGCCTCTGCTGAGTTCACGAGGAATGAATCAGAGAACCGAACATTCAATAACCGACGGTTCTGATTCAGAAATAGGTGAAAACTTATACTACCTCTTCTCTTCAGGCCTTGTCTTTATTATCACATCATGCTTGAGCTCTTTGTACAGCATTAATGCTCTTTTTGTATTTTTTTTATGTGTGAGATACATTTTCTTGCTTTAGCTACCTTTAGTTTTTGCTCCATAACGGCCACTTGCCTCAAAGGACTTATCATAGGTGAGAACACAAAAAGCAAAAAAAAAAAAAGAACAAATTAAAGTTCTGAGAGAGTGATTTGAATCTTGTTTGCTTTTGTTTGTCTCTCTGTGTTGGGTTTCGGATTATTTTTTTTTGAGTGAATGAAGAACTCTATCTTCTGATAATATGACTTTTTTTTTCTCTACAGATTGAGCCTTTAATTGTTACTTGTTATCTAGATTTTTTTTTTTTGTTGCATTAATATATAATTTGATCTCCAAAGTTCCATAACCATATGAAACAAAACCAATAGACCCCAAAACACAAAAAGACAAGCAAAAATAAACAAGAAAACGATAAAAAGTTAAACAAGCTTGTGAAAGTCTCTTGTCTTATTAAGACCAGTCTCCTGACCGGAGAGCTTGAAGTCGGAAACTGAAGTCAAACTCCATTTTCCGGTCACTGAAACCTTACTCCATGTTTAACAACCGGAGGTGGACCTTTCTTGCCTCCACCTCCTCCTCCTCTCTTGTTATCAAACCCAAACTCAATGTCTCCTCCGTTGCGACCAGAGGGTTTGTTCATCGGACCAGAGGGTTTGCTCATTGGACCAGGACGCTTCATATCGAACCCAAACTCCAAATCATCACCTCTCTCTCTCGGCTCACGCTCCACAGGTCTGATCTCACGGCTCTTCTTTGACGACGGCTTCTCATGCTTTGAAGGTTTGTTGTTGTTTTTGTGATCTTTGCGGCCGCGGTTGCATAGCCTTCCAAACACACAGGCCATTGCTGCCAAGATAAGGATGGCGGCTAGAACTATGAACACTGTACCGAACGAGCCACTTGAACGAGAGGACGAAGGTGGTGCATAAGAAGAAGATGAAGAAGAAGTTGGATACACCACAAGAGGTTGATGAATCTCTTGTGGTTGCTGAATGTCTTGTGGTTGATCTCCCATTTTTTTTTTTTTTTTTTTTATGGGTTTGGGTTTAATTGTGATCTTGATGGGATATGCTTTGGGTGCTCTGTGATGTTGAAGAGTACTTCAGTTTATGCCAATTCCATCTGAAATGAGGCCAATGAGAGTACTCTTCTCTATATATAAATTTATTTATGCAAGACATTTTTTTTTTTTTTTTGAAATAAAGTTACATATTACTTTAAATTGTCAGTTTTTTATATTTCTTTAACAAAAGAAAAGGTAATGTGGGTTTGTTTTTATTTGTTTGTTATCGACAATGTGTTTTTTTTTTGTTTGTTTAAGAGATGCACACTTTAGAACAATTTCTGATTGCTTTGTAAGAAGAGAAAGTGAGATTTTGGTTAAGTATTTTGAGATGAGACACAATTCATTGTTTCCGATAAAGATGGATTAAAGATTTGATGAGTGGGGATGCAGCTTTACCAATCATTGACTCTACTCTATAGATTCCCCATTACCTAATAATTTATACACCTCTTTCACTATTCTTTCATTCTCCAATTTTTCAATTCTCTAGTGCTTGTATGCATCTTGTGTATTCTTTATTGTCATTGATTGTTGTAAAAGTTGGCCTAAATATCAGGAAAAAGGAAAAGAAATTTTATTTTCAAGTAAAAATGGGATGACGGATCGATCCACTAATTTTAATTATACACCATCAAATCTTTTGTATTGTGTTAATTCTTCTTGAGAGCTCCAATGCGGATTTATTTACTATAACTTTAGAGAATGGAATCGGAATGTATTCAACATTGGGATTAGTGTAAAACATACTTTGAGCTCTTTTACGTTAGATAATTTGTTTTTCCTCTTTTCTTTTTTCATTTTTCTTTCAAACTTTTTGTCTCCTTGAATGTCCTTTTCTTCCTCAGAAAAATGTTGAAATGTTGGATGTGTTCACACTGTTATCTTCTTATCAATCAGACAATCACAGTAGCCTTAATAGGACCACCTTTAGATTTTTGAATTCTGTTTCTTTTCTCTTTCACGAAGGAAGGAAAATATTCCTTGCATTAACTCCATTCAAGTCTTTTACTGAACCGAAGAAGAATCACAAAAACACTTGTTAAACATTACAATATTGCATAACAGCATCTTTAATATTACGCCCAGTTTTACGATAAAATCGATTTATTGATTACTATAAACTGAAAACACCCATTTACCTTCTTCCTTGTCAATGAAACCGGTTTAGCTGAGAAATATGGGCCAGGCCCATATTCAACGCTTCTCGAAGCGGCACACAGTTCCGCGTTTTTCCCTGCCGAAAGAAAACGGCACGTAGTTCGTGACACAGTGGCGACTGGCGAGGATTTCAACGTTACCAGCTTCTTCAATCTTTTTTCCGCGCTGAGTCCAGCAAGAAAACGACACGTGGCAATTCTCTTCCTCGATGCCTGGTCTTCTCTTTTGTACACAAAAGAGAAAAAGTGCCACTCTCCAAGAACCGTCGTAGCTGGATGATTTCGTCTTCTTCTTCTTCTTCCGTGGATTAACGTGTCTCACATGGTCCTTCTCCTTTGTGTGACCAAAACACCAACAACAAAAAGCTTCCAGACACGATTGGATTGGACCCTAGAAACCTGTCCGTTTACGCTTTGGTCCTAAATTTCGGGAACAAAAAGCTCAATTTCTCTCGCTTTAATGCTCCCGCGAATCGATTCTCTGCTTCGGATCTGATAGTGATTTTTCAGATCTTCAGTTGCTTTTTTCTGGGCTGTGTTCTTCGCGTGGTAAAAAAACTTATTGCTTATCCAATTCTTAATTTAGTTTCAGTTGCGTGATTAGCTTAATCCTCATTCTTACCGATTCTGGTTTTGATGTGTATGATGCTTTGCAATTTAAGTGACTACCAATTCTAGATTAATTTCAAATCATTTTCCACTTTTAAAAAACCTTTTTTTTTTTTTTTTTTAATGGCTGAATTGGCTTGAGCTCTCATCATGTTCAGTGTTGTTGTTTCTTGATTGATAAAGCTTCTCTTTTTCCAGAAAATGGTAAACCTTTATGATTGTTCAATGCCTTTTATACAAAACGCAGGACATAAAATGGGAAAGGCAGAAGCTTCAGACACGGAGAGAAACAAGAGAAATGTGGTCTCAAGTGTGTTTGATCCTGCACTCTCTCGATT
>OVBJ01003077.1:0-13862 GCA_900406535.1 Noccaea bulbosa
AAAATATTTCAAGAATCGAATACTGATATAAATAATTCAAAATTAGTGATATAATTTTTTTTGTTCAATATACTAGATTTCTGAACATATATATATGAATATATAATGAATTTAATTGTAAACATGTTTTTTTCCCATATATAGTTTCACACAAAATTATAAATTCAATTACTGTTCTTAAAAATAATTATTAACTTTTTTAAGATTTTCTAATTATATAATGATGTCACCAATAAATATAGTGGTTTATATGGAAGCCTTTTAATTATGAATAGATTCAAATATAAATTAACATATAAATCAGCCATAAATTATCATGTTTTTAAGCAATTAATTTATTTAATAACTTAACATTTATAATGTTACCAAATTTAATTTTTCACATAATATTTAATTTTTTCTAGAAAATGAAGAAAACAATCCTACCATATTTTACCATAACAATTAAAATCAATATATACAATTTTACCAAATTTTTTTAAAACAATAACAATTTAAACGTGTGATTGATATTACTATTTTGGAATGTGATATTATGTTTTTTTCTTGAAATTAATTAAAACTAAATTATGAAAAATTAATAAAGAAAAACATCAATAATTTAAATAAAATAAATTAACAAATATTTCACCCCGCGCAGGGCGCGGGTTATCACCTAGTTATCACATTAAAACTAAAAAGTTGGCCTTGCGTTCTTTTTTTCTTCCCGGACGAGTACACAGAGTGACATCTATGTTTGTGCTAAAACTATATCCTCAAATGTATTATTTCCAATAATAACAGCTACTATAAGTAGCTCTCATTCATGACTAATGAAGCAAACATCAAATCTTATATTAGCTTGATCTTTCTATTCTACTCTAACTCGTCAACGTCAAATTCTTATTTATTAGATCACATTATTTGAGTTTTTGATTTGATGTACCGTTGCCAGTGCTAACCAGCTGTGTAAGGTGTAATGTCATTTTCTCTGTTGTGTTTGTGGGGAGCTATTTTGCATGAAAAGGCTTAGTAAGTGAGGTTATGAGCTAAATATAAAATTTGATTAATTAGTGTATATTTTTAAATTTTTTTTTTAACAATGGATCACGCCGTGATTACTGGAAATTATATGGATTCAATTGTAATTTTCAATGATACGTATGACAAGACCACAGAAGCGTCTCTTTTTCTATTCACCTACTATAGAAACCAGAAACCGCGAAGAAAAAATATTCAAGCAAAATGTCTAACCAAGTGTCTGAAATTGGTGATGCTAATGCTTGACAGACTTCTAAGAAACTATAACACGCAAACCGGATATTCGACTAACTCCGAAGCAGATACAAATCACAAATATATTAATCACCTCAGCTATATCACGATGTCACAAACAAAGAATTGGATAATCGTTCCGACCATACCAATCTCATACTCAATACTGCATAAGCTATAATATTTTCTTAATAAATGGGCCACAATAGATACTTTCTGAGTTATGAGCCGTAAATGTACAGCATTGTGGGTTAATACTAAAATTTAATAGGATGTTAAATTTTCAGTGGGTTCTTTTTGGGGTGTTTTGTTTTCGGCCCAACAACACCCATACGACTTTGTGGAACTCTTTTTTCGTCTTGTGGACAATAACGGGCCGGCCCACCGGCAAACGACTTTTTCAAACTCTCAAATGTTTTTCTTTAAAAAATGTTACGGCATGGTTTTTATATGTTATAAAAATATGGAGTACTTGTAAACAGTTCCTTCGAGAATCGAGACCATCCAATAATATAAAAATATAACACATTAAACTAGTATTTTTTTTTTGTCGGATCAGATTAAATAATTTATAGCGGCGAGTTAGTGGTTGTATACTCGTAGTCTCGTATTGTGTGTGGCATGGCATGTTGTAACTTGTAAGAACACAAATAATTTGTAGACAGAAAATCAACTTATTTATAGATTGTTATGGGGAAAAATCATATATCACAGAAATTATATACGCAATGACAAAAATATTTATCAATTTAATTTACTCGATGAATCTGGTAAACTGTTGACAAAAAATGTTATTCGCAAAACTAAACTTTCTTCTCTGACACTGGCTTTAGCCTTTAGCCAAATACTACTATAGCTTCTTTTTATTTCTTTCTACTTTTTATTATAAGAGAACTAATGACAATCAATGTATTAAAATGGCGACTAATAAATACAACATCCTATAGCAAGTTACGTCAATATATAGAGTCCAAAATGTAATAACTAAGTTAATGGAAATAATTTAAGAGAGAACTAATGACAGTCAATGTATTAAAATCGCGACTAATAAATACAACATCCTATAACAAGTTACGTCAATATCTAGAGTCCAAAATGTAATAACTAAGTTAATGGAAATAATTTCTTAAAACGAAAATGTAATCTGTAAGCGATGATTGATCATCCATCAACTTATTAGCGCAATCAACGGGCATAAACAACACATCTCTTCTTGTGTCAATGGAGAAACAAACCCTCTAAGGCTCTAACACACATGATTTGCTTCCACCCTAAACTATAATTAAATCCACTTAATTTATCATTTTAAATTATATAAACTAAGGAGAACAATAATTTAAGAAGAAAAAAAGAAAAGAAAATCGGAGCAGAGACACCACTGCTGGACGCAAGACGTCATCTCTTGTTACTAAGTTTAGCCCAATCGTGTTCTCTCTTTCTCTGAGTCTCTCCCAAATTCTCAGATCTACACGGCCTTTTGGAGATTCCGCTCCTCTTCGTTGAATGTCTCGCTCCCAGAACGAGGAGTTTCAGCAATGGTGGAACAAGCAGCGAGATAGGAACCACGACGTCCTTTACGCCGGAGACGATGAAGCTTTCCTCACCGTTGAAATCCGAACTCCCGCCGTTGACCGGGATAAGGATCGGATCCGGACTCGGACCGCACGCCAGCTCTCCCGTCTCTACCTCCTCAAGTTCAAGCAACTCGCCTCATCCTTGGTCTGGATCGCGAGCTCCTTCGTCTACCTTGTGCGAACCGCCAATCGCCGCATTGCCAACGACAATCCGCCCTCGTTCTCCTCCTCCGCTAGATTATACCGTCTAATCAAAGGATTCCTCGTCGTCGTTGTACTCCTCCTCTGTTTCGAGCTCGCCGCCTATTTCAAGGGATGGCACTTCACGCCCCCCTCCGTCGCATCCGCCGAGGCCGCGGTGGAGGTCGCTTACGCTTGGTGGTTGGAGATCAGGGCGTCGTACCTTGCGCCGCCGCTTCAGAGCTTGACCAATGTTTGCATAGTTCTCTTCTTGATCCAATCGGTAGACCGTCTGGTGCTTGTGCTCGGATGCTTCTGGATCAAGCTCCGCCGCATTAAGCCTGTTGCAACTATGGAGTACCCGGCTAAACCAGTTGGAGACGGGGTGAGATTGGAAGATTATCCCATGGTGCTTGTACAGATCCCAATGTGTAACGAGAAGGAGGTAAGCACATGTATGTAGATCTCTAGTCTCAATTTGCATCTTTGGAATCAAGCATCTCTAGGTAGGATTGTTGTTGCTATGCGTTACTCACTTACTCTTACTCGTCATCTAAGTGATTTCTTGTGCGGTTTCAAATCGGAAACTCATTCATAGTAACACCTCAGTATAATATCTTTACTTTGACTTCTTCAAGTTCCTGTTTTGTTACCTCATCATCGTTGATTTTGGTCCTTGGCACTTGCAGGTTTACCAACAATCGATTGCAGCCGTGTGTATGCTCGACTGGCCGAAGGAGAGAATGCTGATCCAGATTCTTGACGACTCCAGTGAGCTAGACGTTCAGTTGCTTATAAAGGCGGAAGTACAGAAATGGCAACAAAGGGGTGTCCGGATAGTGTATAGGCACCGTCTCATCCGTACTGGTTACAAGGCTGGGAACCTTAAAGCTGCAATGAACTGTGAATACGTCAAAGACTACGAGTTCGTCGCCATATTTGATGCCGATTTCCAGCCCCCAGCCGATTTCTTGAAGAAAACGGTGCCTCATTTCAAGGTAACCAATCGATTCTTTTTAATTGCATATTCATAGGCCATATTAGGTGACGGTTTGCTTTTGTCGAATTAAGGATATTAGTTGGTCATTTCAAAAAAATCCTAGCGTCTAATTAGTCTGATTAATGGTATTTGGTTACAAGTTGGCGGTGAAAAAAAAAAATGATAGATGTGGCACTGCGTTGCGCATGGGACGGACAATTCTGGGTACGATCAGGGTATGCTTATCCTCAGTGGTTCTAGGATGAACATCTAACACGGAAATGGAGAGAATTTGCTTCTATAAAAGATTGAAATGTTTAGTCAACGCTAGCTTGGTTGAAATATCCCTTAAATTCAAGTGATCAAATTGTCACAGGGGAAAAGCAATGACACCAGTCACATTTTCACTCTTCGGTGCGCACAAATGTTTTGCTCGCATCATGAAATCGTTTGAATTAGTCTTTTACATGGTATCAAGTATTAAACCGTATAGGCGTATACTCTAATGTGCTTAAACTTCAAAAGGCTTCTACATTGCCCGTTTCCTTGGAGCTACAAATGTTTTACATTTTTGGTTAAAGGTTTATATGAGGGACAGTAAGACAGTATGCTTGCCCTACACGAGCCTTTCTTACTTGACAGTTTCTGTTTCTTTCAGGGGCATGATGATTTAGCCTTGGTCCAAACACGGTGGGCGTTTGTGAACAAAGACGAAAACTTGCTTACAAGACTCCAGAACATAAACTTGTCTTTCCACTTTGAAGTTGAGCAGCAAGTTAATGGTGTCTTTATAAACTTCTTTGGCTTTAACGGAACTGCTGGTGTTTGGAGAATCAAAGCCCTCGAGGATTGTGGGGGTTGGATGGAGCGAACAACTGTTGAAGACATGGATATTGCCGTTCGTGCGCATCTTTGTGGATGGAAGTTCATTTACCTGAATGATGTTAAGGTACTACTTTTGCTAACTAAGTTGCTCAAAAGTGTCGTTTAATTGACCAGAAGAGATGATACAAACAGAACCCTTTAATCTCATTCGTTTGTTTCCCATTACACAGTGTCTGTGTGAACTTCCGGAGTCCTATGAGGCATACAAAAAACAACAATACCGTTGGCATTCAGGTCCAATGCAGTTGTTCCGTCTGTGCTTCATGGACATTCTTCGCTCAAAGGTGAAATTGAGATTATTTTCGTCTTTCACTCCCTTGAAAATGTTTTACATCATATTCATTAGGTCTTTCACAATAGTGGCTGTCTGATCTTAAAGATGACGTTATGTTTTTCCCTGCTGCAGGTGAGTGTTGGCAAGAAAGCAAATATGATATTTCTCTTCTTCTTGCTACGGAAGCTTATCCTGCCATTCTACTCATTCACTCTCTTCTGCGTCATTCTTCCATTAACAATGTTCTTCCCAGAAGCTAACTTGCCATCTTGGGTTGTTTGCTACATTCCCGGGATCATGTCCATCTTAAACATCATCCCGGCCCCAAGGTCCTTCCCTTTCATAGTCCCGTATCTACTCTTCGAAAACACCATGTCGGTTACCAAATTTGGAGCCATGATCTCTGGTTTGTTCAAGTTTGGAAGTTCGTACGAGTGGGTGGTCACCAAAAAGCTAGGGAGATCCTCTGAGGCTGATCTGATCGCATACGCAGAGTCGGGCTCTCTGGTCGAGAGCCCAAGCATCCAAAGATCATCCTCTGATTCAGGTCTAACCGAGCTTAGCAAACTAGGAGCAGCAAAGAAAGCTGGGAGTACCAGAAGAAACCGTTTATACAGAACAGAACTCGCACTCGCTTTTATCCTCTTGGCAGCCTCGGTAAGAAGCTTGTTGTCTGCTCAAGGGATCCACTTCTACTTCCTCTTGTTCCAAGGACTCACTTTCGTTATTGTCGGTCTAGATTTGATCGGGGAACAGGTCAGTTAGTTTATATAACCCTTTTTCTGCGCTTTAAACTACATTGAAACCATACCCGCCTTAAGAACAAACAGGATCCAAAGACCAAGTCAGGAAGGAACCAACCAACTCAACTCAGTTATGGATACTCTGCAGGTCTTTTCGTTACAGATAGATACATAAAAACAATTCATTTAAAAAGTTTCTGTCTTGGGAACATGATTTTATATACTCTACTTGGGTTGGTTTTAGATGATTCTTCCTCTTTTCTTTTTACGGTTAGTGTTAGAGAAAATGGCAAAGACTTTGACGACCTGTCTTTGTTGTGGTATTAAGCCAAAACTTGTTTTTCTGGCTGTGCAAAAGTTGTTGTTAGGTCGTTTATTTTGTTTGGATGCTGAGACAGAAGCAGCATTTAGAGATTTGTTGTAATTCCACACTCAATTCTTTTGAGTAATTTGTTGTTGTTTCTTTCTTAAGAATTCATTCATTTATACTTTTGAACTGAGACTGAATGTTCTTTTGAGTAATATTTTCGACCAAGTTTGGGGCTTTTTTATATTAACTTTAAGGACCAGACTTTGCTTGTCAATCTCTTCAATGAGTGAAGGCCCAAATTGAGGTGTCTACAAGAAATCTACACCAACTTGATCTACTCGGACTTATAAATTATCTAACAAGAATAAATCTCATTTGACCAACAAACGGATGAAGAATAAATCTCATTTGGCGAAAAGGACAAAAGGAAGAAAATAAAAGAGATACTGTACGAGAGGGACAGGAGGACACATTTTAGTGTCGTTGTGGTTAATAATAATTCTGATTGAAATTCGGATATTCATGTCTATATCAAGTTATCAACCCCGTACACGTCTCCATACCCGATTTAATTAAATTGAGAGATTGAATCGACCGGCTTATTGAAGCTATCTTATTACCTATACAAATTTTGGATTATTCCGGTTGAATATGGGTCGGTTTACCCGACCTGACAGACATGTACTATATTTATGCGTACTATTCTTTTATTATTGTAATAATGAACAATGAGATCTAGAGCATACTGTAACGTCACATCATTAAAGAAGCATCAGACGTTGCTTTTTCGTTTTTCTCAACTCTCATTGAACTTTTAGTTCTTTATTTATTACAAGATGACCGTTGAGATTTGTCGAGAATTAAGACACCAATCTACTACACTTTCTTGTACATTCATTTACGAAACCCTTTTTCATCACATAAATCTCTTTTTTTCCATCCAAATAATCGCCAGTTCGTTCTTTATCAAAGAGACCCTATTTTTAAGACTTGGACTGGCATGTACGATTGAGCCGGCTGAGTACCACTAGTACTGTAGCTCACTCTAGGATTCAACATTAACTACATTTTAATAAAGGGAGTTTAGTAAATAAATGTTGAGGAAATTGCTTCATTTATGAACAGTGAGTGTTGAATTAAATTAGTAAAATCATTTGATAATAGGTCTTCATTTTCACCCATCTGCCTAATTACCCTACAAAAGCACAAAGCGCCCATAAAATCAATATATTAGCTAGACTGGATAAAAAAACAAGAATAAACACAATGAGTAAATGCTGAATATAAGTAATTGGCAAAACACAGAGTCTTTTCAATAAAAATCGAAAACCCAATTACATATACACTCAATATCAACCATTAAAACGAAAAAAGAAGGAGAATTCAAAGTACACTTGGAGTTGATTAATACTCCTCAGACATACAATAGGAAACTACAAGAAATAGTGGTTCTTTTAATGTATACGAAGCTGTGTCATTGTACTAAAAAAATTAATACTCCAACCACAAGCTTTTTTATGGGGAACACGTAAACACTAGCCATTAAATATCTGCACTCTCTCTCTCTCTCTCGTCTTACCAAATACTCATATCCTCTCTACTGCTTCAGAGACGAAGAAGAGTCCTCATCAATTTATTCAGGATGAGTGTTCTACATCTCCTTGCTCTCTCTCTGCTCATCTCTGTTTCAGGTAAAACTTCCATCTCTAGAATCATTCATCACCATTGACGACAGCTCAATGTTTCCTTGAAAAATGTTAATCCTTTTTCTTTTCTACAGGAGCAAAGTTCTCCGGCCGGCCAGGAATCAACTACGGCCAGCTCGGAAACAACCTCCCGTCTCCGCCAGACTCAGTCAAACTCATCCAATCACTAAACGCAAAACGCGTCAAGCTCTACGACGCTAACCCAGCCATCCTCGCCGCCTTAAACGCCACCGACATCGCCGTTTCCGTCATGGTCCCGAACGAGCTCATCGTCAACATCTCTAAATCCGAATCCCTCTCCGACGACTGGATCCGTTCCAACATCCTCCCGTTTTACCCCGCCACCAAGATCCGTTACCTCCTCGTCGGCAACGAGATCCTTTCTTACGCAGATTCCGAGCTCAAATCCGCGCTGGTTCCCGCAATGCGCAAGATCCAACGGTCTTTAAAGACACACGGCGTAAAAAAAGTGAAAGTGGGGACTTCACTCGCCGTCGACGTTCTCCAATCGTCGTTTCCTCCGTCTAGCGGCGAGTTTCGGGAGAACATTTCCGGTTCGGTCATGAAACCGATGCTCCAGTTCTTAAACCGGACCAAATCGTTCCTCTTCGTCGACGTCTACCCGTATTTCGCCTGGGCCCAAGATCCGAAACACATCGATCTCGATTACGCCATTTTCGAATCTACCAACGTCACCGTAACGGATCCGGTCACGAATCTGACCTACCACAACCTCTTCGACCAGATGATTGACGCTTTCGTCTTCGCCATGAAACGCCTCGGGTATCCGGATCTTCGGATCTGGGTCGCCGAAACGGGTTGGCCCAATAACGGAGATTACGACCAAATTGGAGCGAATATCTACAACGCCGCCACTTACAATCGCAACGTCATCAAGAAACTCGCCGCTGACCCGCCCGTTGGCACGCCAGCCCGACCCGGAAAAGTCCTCCCGGCTTTTATTTTCGCGCTTTACAATGAGAACCAGAAAACGGGTCCGGGCACGGAGAGACATTTCGGACTTCTCCATCCGAACGGGACTCAGGTTTACGAGATCGAATTGTCAGGGAAGACGACGGAGTTCAAGGAGTCGTTGCCGGCGCCGGAGAACAACGAGGTGTACAAGGGGAAGATTTGGTGCGTGGTGGCTAAAGGAGCTAATTGGACTCAGCTTGGTGATGCTCTATCGTACGCTTGCTCACAGGGGAACAAAACCTGCGACCCGATCCAACCCGGAGGCCCATGTCACAAACCTGATTTGACCGTTTTGCACGCCAGCTACGCCTTTAGCTCTTACTGGGCCAACTTCCGTAAGACCGGTGGGACTTGTTCCTTCAATGGCCTCGCCACCCAAACCATCAAAGACCCAAGTAAGTCAACTTCCAAATCAGTTCAATTAAAACCAATTCATATATAATTATCCGGAATTGTGTGAACCGGAGGAGTATTTTGGGTTGGCTAAAATTGTCTGCTCTATTGTCTGTCGTTTGAACCAGGCTATGGACGCTGCGAGTTTCCGAGCGTGACATTGTGACGACTTACGAGTTAACGACAACGTTACGGACTTACGGCTTTGATTAGTAGACACGGCACGTGATTCCGCACGAATGTTACGGCTTGAGTCTTAATTAATGGAAGCGGCACGTGATTACTTGTCCGGTCTTTAATTTCCCGCCTTAATTTTTGTTTTTTTGTTCTTCCTGCGAATCATTGATAAAAACTCATTAGTAATAAATTCAGTTTGTCGGGTAATGAATGTAACCGGTCCCTCCTTATGCGTAACTCATTATGTGTTCACTGTTTGCTGTTTTAGCGGAAACAATGATAAAAATACCGACATTGAGAGATCAAATTTTAAAAAATTCCAACGGCTGGTTTTTCTTCTGTTGATTATTGTTTCCCATGTCGTATTTCTCCACTACCTAAAGAGTAGCAAGTTTTTTTTTGACGGAAAAATAATAATATGATCTTTTACAAAAATTAATATTATTCTGCTTATACTGCATACTACGGAAACTAAGGTTTTAGTTTTTTAAAACGAACTTGATCGCTATCTAGGATTTTCAGCTTAGTTATCACTTATCACTATAAAAGTACAAGTAGTGATGAAAATATGAAGAGACACAAAAATGTTATAATTTGAAAAGAACTAAGAATGGGATGACATGGCCCATCAGCCCATGATGCTCTTCTTCGTTAGAATAGACTGTCACCGCTGCCTTTTCACTTTGCAGGATAGCTAAAAGTCCAAATCATAAACTTTATGTGTCTCTGCTTCTCTTCTCTATAAAGGACTGTGTGTGGTTTATTAATTTACAACTTAAGCCCCTTTGTAAGAAGTGGTAACTAAGTACTAATTACACAATTTTCTATTTGTTAATTGCTCTGCTTGACCAAATACGTTTCTTTTGGTTGTTCCATCTTCGCCTTTCACTAAAATCAAGCATTACTACGTTCCTTGAATTTATATTCAGGCCGTCTTCTCCAGTCCCTTGGAGTCCGGATGCAACTGTCTCCCAAGTCAAATTCTTTCTTCATTGTTCTGTCCGATATATAAAATTGCTTTCGATTAAATCCTTTTTACCATGTTTATTCCAGCTTTTATAGTGATGGGTTACTTAAAACTATGAATTAGGATGTGGACCCAATTGATAGCAAAAGTTGGACGCAGCTATGATAGGAGCAACCAGATATCCTAACAATAATTTATTATCATGATCAGGACTCAGGAGTCATTCACTTAGTCAAAGTCAAAACCTTCCGCGAGTCATGGCTCATTCAATACGATGTTTGTAATGTAACAACGTATGTTTCCAAATCAGGAACTTTTTTTCTTTTCGAAATTGAACGTTTACTATATTGTTTTTTTTCTGCTAAAATATTCAGTGTATTGCGTTACGTTAATGTTTTGGAAGCAAAGCAAGAGAACAAGACATGAATTATATTTAGCCGAAGACTATATATGAAACTGTTACGTTCCAAGCGTTGAATTAAAACCAAAGTTACCAAAGTTGTTTGATCCTGAACATGTCCATGGAATACAAAAGTTTGCTTCCAACTTAGATACAAATCGCGTTTCATGTGAAATTTACGTGGTTGTATTTACGTGACTGTAAATAGATGTACTCTAGTACTAACACTAAAACAAAGAATCAAATTGTTTTAACTCATAAGAAATTGAGTGCGTTTTATGTATAAGTTGGCTTTAGAAAACACGAAGCGCTCCAACCCCATATATTAATATATTTAAAAGGCACAAAACATGATCGATCATCTTAACTCTGTTTTAAAAAATCATCAATAATTGATTAGTTAGGTGCCAATCTAGACCGGGTGGCTGCTATACATTATAATCTATGCGTATAAATAAAAACATCAACCACATAACTATTATAATGAATAATTGAATATGAAATGTGTACGACTGATCCATGGTTAATCATAAGTTTCCGAAACAAATATTATCGCAGGGGAGAAAAGCAACTGTTTAAATTTTGTTCGGTTATACCTTAATTTCCTTGTTTTATCGTTAACTATTCCTGCGAAATTAGGATTATCTAGACTTTTTTGACTCCACTTGAATCTAGATATCATGAAAAATTGTCCAGGTTATTTTATAATTCTATATCAGTGAAGTTGGTCAATCATAACGCTTAGTGCATGATAATCTCGAGAAAACCTTTTTTTTTTTTTATAATCTACAAAAATAAAATTTACATAAAATGACTCAAAGGCCCAATGACATCTGTCCACTTGTCAAGTTGAAGATAAAACAATAACCACACACCGACTTAAGGAGCCCACAGAAAAAACAGAATCAGATTATTTTTTAAAATTTAAATGATTTAAAAATAAAAACGAACAATAAAAGATACTCTTCTACCTTATCCAATCTTGCCACTTCTCCCACTAATCCGCTACTCAATCAGTCTTCTCCTCCTCTCTCTCTCATTCACAATCCGAAATTCTTTTCTCAGTCACAAATCCTTAGGGTTTTTAGATTTTCTAGATTTTCGATAAATCTGAGTATGGACAGTTGTCTCTCAAATCAAGCGGCGTTGCCGTTTCTCCCGTCGCGTTTGAGGAGACAGAGCGGCGACGGAGGCGGTGGTTTTGTTATTCCGGCGAGACGGAATATTCGGTATAGTTCGATGGTCGTGGTTGCAGCGGCGGGTCAGAGCAGGTGTGAGCCCGGAAGCAGTCTTAACGCGCCGCTTGAACCGCGATCGGCGCAGGGGAGGTTTCTGAGAAGCGTGTTGCTGAACAAGCGGCAGCTCTTTCACTATGCAGCCGCTGATGAGCTCAAGCAACTGGCCGATGACCGGGAAGCCGCCTTGGCTCGTATGTCTCTCAGCTCTGGCTCCGATGAAGCTTCTCTCCACAGGTCCGTTTAACCTTTAAACTCTTTCAAACACACAAATCCGTATGCGTTGAAACATTCGTATATTTAGATACGTAGCCAAAGAAACCTGTGTAAATCATGAGATATATACATAGATACTTTTATACGACAGTTTGTTTATTCACCACAAAAGCTTGCAAATTCAGATGATGAGCTGTTAGATTCTTCTGTGTTTGGAGTATTTTGATACTGTTTATAGTGATCGGAGAATCATGCGAATTAGATGGGTGATTTGAAACAACAGAAGCCTGTAATTATGACTTTCTGGTGCTTTTTGATGCTTTCTGATGCACTGCCTTGTGAAGCAAGTTTTGTTTTAGTGTTAGATAAGGCTTGCCTGATTAAGTTCCTCTCACGTTTCTATAACTGGTTCACTTTAATTTCCTTGTGGGGTAGCTTTCATATTTAGTGTTGTTTTGGTTCGTTAGCTAATTTCAGTATGTTTATGCATCTGTGTTTGTTTCTTGTCTGTGTTGACACTTGACACTCTGCCTCCACTTACTGTCCTGTTTCTTCAGCTCAATTTTTAAGCTCAACTTGCATCTTGGACCATTCTATACTCTGTTTGTTCATGTTCTTGCCGCTTCCTGCTCATCTACGATCCCTAATTCCATAATTCTCTTCATGGTTGACAGAAGGATAGCTCAACTAAAGGAACGTTACAGCAAAACTGCTGTCCAAGACATAATGTACATGTTAATCTTCTACAAATACTCCGAGATAAGAGTCCCTCTAGTTCCAAAGCTCTCCAGATGCATATACAACGGAAGACTCGAGATCTGGCCTCCAAAAGACTGGGAGTTAGAGTCAATCCACAGCTGCGATGCTCTTGAGCTCATCAAAGAGCACGTGAGTGCTGTCATCGGACTACGGATCAATTCATGCGTGACTGACAATTGGGCAACAACTCAGATACAGAAACTGCACCTTAGGGAAGTGTACGCTGCCTCCATCTTGTACGGTTACTTCTTGAAATCCGCTTCTCTAAGACACCAACTCGAGTGTTCCTTATCGCTTCTCCATGGAAGCGGATACCTGAAAAGTCCCATTTTTGGGTGTTCCTTCTCAACGGGAACTGCACAGATCTCGGACAAGCAGGAGTTGAGGCATTACATCTCTGGGTTCGGCCCCGAGACATTGCAGATATGCGCAAAACCGAGGACAGAGGAAGCAAGGAATCTGATAGAGAAGCAAAGCCTGGCCCTTTTCGGCGCGGAGGAGAGCGACGAGACCATCGTGACATCGTTTTCGAGCCTGAAGCGGTTGGTTCTTGAGGCTGTGGCGTTTGGGACGTTTCTGTGGGACACGGAGTTGTATGTAGATGGTGCGTATAAGCTCAAGGAGAATGGGAATGCTGAGGAACAAGAAGAGAATAGAAGCATTTAATCTCTTCTGGCACTGTTAATCAAAGCATCATGATCTTCTCTGGTGGTGTATATATAGAGAAACGCATCTGCCCAATCTTTTAGGCAGATTCGTTAGTGTATATATTGCTTTAGTTATAAACTAGTATGTTGGCCCGTGCATACGCACGGGGTATAATATTTTTTTTTCT
>OVBJ01003078.1:0-13856 GCA_900406535.1 Noccaea bulbosa
ATAATTTTCTAAATTAAATTTGAGTTGTGATTACGAATTAGACTTCATGATCCGTAGACTTCATGAATAGACTTTAAAAAGGGTAAGACGGACATTGCGACCAGCGTTTTTTTCTTTGTTCATAAGGGCTTAGTTTGTAATTGTACATGCCCATAGTACTAGTTTTGCTCATAATTCAATATAGGTATTAGTTTTGCATTTCAAATGAAATTGTGTACTAGTTTTGGCAATTCCCCCTTTTAAAAGAACTCAAATTATAATTTGTGTTAAAAAAAGGTAACGTAATAATTTATTTATTTTTATAAAATTTAGTCAAATCAAGAAATGAAAGGAAAATATAGTATTTAAGAAAATAATTATTTTGATATATTTACTAAGATATGGAAAGAATGATAATTTTTTTTTTTTGATTAAATGCTAAAATTTGTATAAATAATTGATATAAAATATTTTCTAATCAAACTAATGCAATGACATATTATGTAAATAGTCTAGTAAATGTTGCCTTAAATAAAAAATTTGAGAATGAATCATGTGATGACATATCAACATGGTATTTTTTATAATAATATATCAGTGAAATGTTTTTTTTTATATTTGTCTCTATTTTAATATGTTAGAGATGTGAAAAGAATTATTTTATTTATTATATTTGCGAATTGGTCAATGCACTTCCCAATGTGCTTAAATGGTAAAGCATGAACTCTCCATTTTATGTATTTTAGTAACATAATTAATATTAATTGAAAACTACTTCCATATTTATTGAATATTAGAAACGAAAGGTCAAGGGTGGCATTTCCTTGGCTCGTTCTATTTTTCTTAACGAGACCTCATAATTCTTGTGAGAAGAGAAGGAAACACAATCTTCAGATTTCTTCTCTTATCAAGGTATGTGCTATCTCTTCTTTTCAAATTCTTTATTTCCTATTATCAATGAGTATAGATGCTGGGAAATTCGTTTTAATTGATCAATATTTTGCAATCTTCTGTGTTATATGGATGATCATAGGGAAATGAAAATTAGAACACATAGTACAGTTTATACTTCGTAGACAATGATCGAAAACAGCGTGTGATAGATATCTTTGCTTTTGTAAATGATTCGGAGTGAGAAATTCGTATGGTCAAATTAAAATTGTGTGCACAATCATATCTCATCATGACAATATTTGTATAGTATAAGATCATATTTGCATTTTTCTCTTTCGTGCTTTTTTGTTTCCCTTTTCTGATGACAAAGTCACGGATATGAATAGCATTCTACATTTGATGTTTCGTTTAGTCTTTCTCGGTGCCATTGTTTCATAAAATTAGGTTGAACCACTGTGATTTTTTTTCGATCCAAAGCAAATGCTGTATTGACCACCTCCGTATTGATTACAGTATATGATATTCTTAAAAATGCTTAGCTTTTGTTTGATAATTTTTGTTGTATATAACTTTTGCTTGATAGCCCTTCATTTATATATATACAATAATACAAATAGATCAATGTATTAGTTCTTGGAAGCATAGTATAATTATGTGCCACGTCTAAGACTAAACGAAATGAAAAAAAAAAAAGTTGATAAAGTTACATATTTTTATATTTACATTTTTAAAAAATGTGGAATCGTTTATATGTCCATCGATGACTATCATAAATATATAACTAGTTTATAGTTAAAATCTAAAATAAAGAAATTACATCTAAACAAAAACCGTTCCTGTGATATCGCCTAACGTGCACTCCACAATGGCACAAGCTTAGTTCGTGATCTCCACATACAATTATTTAGAAAATAATGTATTTTGTGTTGATTGTGTGTATATATGCATCTTGATGAGGTTTCAAAAAATATTCGATTGGCATATTTTTCCCAAGAATACATGTATACATATATGTACGAAATTAATGTATTAATGTAAGATGTTAATCTTTAGGTAGTGCATGGTTTTGATTAATGCGAGTACATATAGAAAGAATGTATTTTGAATTGTGGAACTAGTTTGTAATGATATATATACACAATACACTTAGGAGCCAGATACATATTTTGAATTTTTTTAGAAGAAGTTCCATATATATATATATATGTTCATCAAATATTTAACCCACCTGAATGAAAGATACATGACCTCTTTACTTTTAAATTATCACAATACCATTTTTATGCTTTATTTTTCACAACTACTACCAAAATCCTAAAATTCTATAAGACCACGGTTTTGAATTTTACAAAAGCATCTAACAGCTTTCTTAAAAATGTACTTAAAAGGTTAGATGGAAGGTATTTTTGAACTATTCAAAATAATTTTTTTTGGGTGCAAACTATTCAAAATAGTTGTATCTTCTTACGAATTAAAATCTCTTTTTGTGATATTTTAGCATATTATTCTTAAGAGGATACTATATTCTTAGTTTGCAGATTAACTTTTCTATCTATATTTTGTTTAGACTTTGACAAATTTTACTAACCTACTACGTTTTGTATGAAGTTGTGACTCTTAACAATAGCCGATCGGTGACCATTTGGTCAACTATTCCATAAAACTTATAGAGCCTGTTAGTAAAATTCATGCATGTTAGTTGAAGAAAATAGACCCACTAAAAATAATCATATGAGTTAAGTTAGTCAATTTCTAGTAACTAAATTTGAATGGTTACACTAAACCACTTGGGTTGTGTGTATCTATTTTGGACTCCGCGGGTAACAAAACCGTGTTTTTGCTTTTCTGCCTCTTAGCTGTATAACACACATCAGTCATCAATAAACTTACTCTTTAACTTGTGCTTGTTAACTTACTCGTGCGCACGTAAGTTTATTTTATTTTCTTCATTCATTTATTATTACATGCAATCTTTGTTTTAAAAAGCAATCGTTTATACGGCTGTCTAATGGCTCTACATGTTATATTATCGATTTTCAAATCAAATCAGATTAATAAACTGGATATCTGCGTTTGTATTGTTTAAACCGATATTTAATTTTCGATCTAGACGAGTCTTGTTCATTTGTACAAGGAGTCCAATTAGATTTTATACTTTTAATGAAAATATGTGCTAGGCGTAAGATTCATTTTCATATGTTTTTCTGTAATCTTGAATATCTTTTACTTGTTAAAAAAAAAAAAAAATCTAATACATGATAATTTGCTTAAGTTGGAGGATACTCTCTTTTATTGGTTCGTAAGAAAAGACTTTTTTTTTTTTTAATGTTTATATTATTACTTTTACATAGAAATTCAGGTCTAAAGAATGCCATACTGCTTTTGGACAGATTCATCACTAATCACGTCTTGATTTTCTGCTAAACAATTTTAAACAAAAACAAAATACTTTTAAACTGAAAAATATATCATTGGATTCGTGTGGGCCCAGCGCGTGATATCTATTCTCTTTCTTTACGCGGCATCGCCAGCTTTTATATTTTCAATCTTCAGGCGTTCATATCTGTCTTCATTTACAATTGAAACGCTTCTCTGTATTAATTCACTTGTGTGCGTTTCTCATTTTCAAATTTCAATTTCAATCACTTCTTCTTCTTCTTCTTCTTCTTCTTCTTCTTCTTCTTCTTCTTTTTCTTCACTCGTTTCACAAATTTTGCTGTTACTTTTGTAGGATCAATCTCTCTATCTCTCTAATGGCTGAACGAGTCCATCCCGCCTATTCACCACCAGAGAGCGGTCAATTCTCCGGAAACTTCAGCTCCGGCGAGTTTCCAAAAAAACCAGCTCCACCACCATCGACTTACATGATCCAAGTCCCGAAAGATCAGATCTACCGTGTTCCACCACCGGAAAACGCGCATCGTTTACAGTACCTCTCTCGGAAAAAAACCAATCGCAGTAGCTGCAGATGCTGTTTCTGCTCCATCCTCGCTGCGATTTTCATCCTCGCCGTCCTCGCCGGAATCTCCCTCGCCGTTCTCTACCTCGTCTTCCGACCCGAAGCTCCGAAATACTCCGTCGAAGGATTTTCAGTCTCAGGTATCAATCTGACTTCATCGGCTCCGATTTCCCCCAAATTCAACGTTACCGTCAGGGCACGTAACGGTAACGGAAAAATCGGGATCTACTACGAGAAAGGAAGCACGGTGGATGTGTACTACAACGATGTCGATCTCTGTAACGGTGCTTTACCGGCGTTTTATCAGCCGGCGAATAATGTAACGGTGGTTAAAACGGCGTTAACGGGATCGAAGATTCAGTTGACAACTGCTATGCGTAAAGAGATGCGTAACGAGATCAGTAAGAAAACGATGCCGTTTAAGCTGAAGATTAATGCGCCTGTGAAGATTAAGGTTGGTTCCATTAAGACGTGGACGATAACTGTTAAGGTTAACTGCGATGTAACGGTGGATAAATTGACGGCGCCGTCGAAAGTTGTGTCTACAAAATGCAGCCATGACGTGGACCTTTGGTGATGAAGTTGCTCTTCGTTTTTAAAAATAAAAATTAAAAAATAAAAAATAAATCACAGATGAAGGAAAAAAAAAGAAGAGTAAAGAGGTTGTTTTGGACTGTAGGAGTTTTTTTTACTGATTCATTATGTTTTTGGTTCTTGACTTGGTTTTTATTTTTGGATATTGTTTTTTGGTAAAACATATACATTGTGAATTTGTGATTGGACCGGCATATATTTTTTCAAAGAAGGAAAATTTCCAATTTGAACTTATTTTATGTTACGTTGAAAAGTTCTTTAACTATGTAATGGAAAGAGTCGAATAGAGAGACTATAATTGGCACTCAAATTTGCTGTCAACATACAGTGACATGTGTTTCAGCAACTTGATCGATTTAGGATAATCAAAAGATTCATTGTGTTTATGTTATGTTCTCAAGCACTTGCAGAAGTGAATACCATATTTATTTTGATATGACCACAAAGGCACAAACCTTGTAACAATTATATCCTTGCTTGAACCAATCTTTTTTATATAATCTCATTTGCATTTACAAATGCCAACCAAACCCAATTTTCCCCTCCAAAATTGTGTAACTTGCCAGAAACTCCAGTTTTTCACACAGAAAAAAAAAAAAAAATCAGTTACCCTGGGCCTGAGAAAAAGCTTTCATCTGCTCATACTTGTTCTTGGCTTCTTCAATTCCCTGCTTAAGTTCTGCATACAATTTCACTGAAGATTCTGCAAACTGGTTGAGTTGGCCAACAAATCCTTCCAAGCTCGTCCTAAACCTATCAAATCCCGGACCACAATCCTCCAATGTCTCATCTTGCAACAAGTGATCGTTTTTCTTCTCACCAGATCGATGTTTCTTGTTTCGATTCTTCTCCTGCCGTGGCAAGAACCTGGCGACATCAGAGGCAAGTGCTTTCACGGAGCTAGAAACCTCTTTTGTAGGTAATTCTTCGAGCTTCTCTAGCCAGATTCCACAGGTTGCGTAAATAGGAGGACCAAAGTTTCTCAGAGAAGGTGGTGGCGCACGCCTTTTTCGCTTGGAGGGTTGTTTTGGTAAGGCCACACATTTCACCAGCCATTCGTTTATCGCTTTGATATACGATTTCTGTCCTGTGATCCACTTTGTGAAGCTTGAGGCCAACGCGCTTAGCTCATCTTCAAGATGAGATGTTACTTGTCTGTGCAACTCCGACTGCATGTTGAGTTTTATGTTACCGCTTCTGTAACACGCTGAGATCAACCGAAACTGAACCTTGTGGCATTCCAACATCACTTCCCACATTCGACTCAACCTATTTTCACATCCAAGAAATGATAAATATAAAAAGTTACAGGTCAAATTTTTGAAATCAAGGCTCTCAAAGCATACCCTTCGATGAGTTCTTCAAGTTGAGGCTGGAGCTCACTGTCACGAAGTTCTTCAATCCGTCTTGATATGGAGTCGATCCTATGAATCGCCACTCTGATTCTTGAGTGAAGATCTTTGACAACCGCACGTGTCTTGTCTATTCTTTGTGAACCTTTACCTTCTGATTCAAGCTCTCTCAAAACTCTGCACTTTTCGTCATACTCTCTCCGCACAGTCTGACTCCCCTGAAGCCGGAGAAAACAAAACACATTACATACTTTGAGTGCAATTTCTTGATTCGTTAAATCTGTATAAGGAACTGCTCAGTACCTTAACTTCGTCATAGAGCTTCCGCTCCCATGCATACAGTCTGTCTAGAGTTGAGGCATGGCTTCCAGCAATCATACAAATGTTTTCAAAGAGATTGCTATTGAGCTCTTCCACATCATCACAATTCAATCCTCCGAGAGGATTCCGAGAAGATGAGGATCGTGAAGATTCAGTCCTATGCCAGGTCAAGTATTTCACCGAGTCATGAGCAGGCTCTGCACAAACAGCTCAAAACTGTAACCACTCCACACATTCTACAACACAGTTAATCTCCAAAATGTAAATCAGTGAATTTACCTTCTGGTACATCTATGCGGTCTTCCCCACAAGAGAGACAGGTTTTGAACAGTGATGATGCACCGGCGCCACCTGCATATACGAGTACCAAACAGTAAGCAATTTAGTAGCAGAGAACCAAGAGATTCTGGAGTAAGCCTTCAAGAGATGAAGATTATTACTTTCTTTCGATGCAACTATTGGACGGAAATGCAATTTATTGGCTTCAAGCATCCTAGGAACCTCTTTACCAGTCTCTGAAGCTTTAACAAAGAGCAACTCTATCTCTTTCATGCTTGACACGAAATCTCTCGGAGGAAGCTTGTTCTCTGTGTGGTCTCCCTTGTTTGGTGTTTTGTTCTCTGGAGTAGCAGCTGCTAAAGGCGTAACTGGTGGTGATAACTCGGGAGTTTTGCCTTTCTCAGCGTCTGAGAACTCGGTTTCCACTCCTCCTCTTTGAGGCAAGGCACTGTGATCACGACGCACTCTATTGAAGTTTTCAAAGCTTCTAACAAGTGTATCACTCGTGGGCTCATCAAACTCATCATCATCTGAATCTCTAGACTCTTCCCTTTCTTGAAAAGAAAAGTTCTCACCATCATCTTCGACCTCTGGAGTTTCATCTTCTCCCTTAACGGATCTCGACACGTGACCATTCCCAAGATGAGAAGAAGAAAACTGGTTGTCAATCGGATGAGAAAGACCAAAATAATCCCAAGGAGGTGTTTCAGGTGGCATTGAAGAAGATTCTTCAGATGGTGTTGATTCCATCTTTTCCACAGACCTACTTGGAGGGATACTAGAAGAGGTGACAGTGGCGACAATCGAAACCGGCGGTTTCTCTTCCACTTTTTTCGAAGAAAACCCTCTGAATTTCATATGATTGACCTGGAAGGAACTGGAACTAGGAGGCGAAGGAGGAGGAGAATACGTGTCACGGTGAGAATGTGAAGCAGGTGGAGGAGAGTAGGACAAATGAGAAACCGATTTCTCGGTTAAAGCAAGAGGTTGCTCTGTTGTCGCACTAGTGGACGTGTACAAGGAAGATTCAACTGGAACTTCAGTCTCAGCAAATTTCCTGAGAGCAGTTCCGGTACTCTTTAGAGACTGGACGTATGAAACGTGAGCAGCGGCTAACAAACATCTTCCATCAAGTGCTTGTTGGACGAATTTTTTTCTGTCTCGACATAACTGTAAGGCTTTATCTTCATCTATTCTAGATGTTGATGCACCCATTGTCCAAGCCTACATGCAAAAAAAAAAAAAATTACAGTCACAGAATTATATTAACAACTTACAGAAACACCTTCTTACATAAAACTAGACCAAGAAATAACATATTCTTACTGACAGAAATACTAGAAAAACTTCAACTCCCAAATCATGAGAAAGTGATCAACAAGGCTGATAAAATGTTTAACTTGGGACTTCGATTATTATTCCAATCAGTTAAGGAATGGGAAGGAGGAGGACTCGTTGGTGAGATCGATTCTGCGAGACAGACTTAGTAAGGCTTTATCAGTTTATAGTGAAGGAGCAGTGTTCTGCATTTTGGTATTCTATTTTTTTTTTTTTGTGATTTTCATTCCAACAAAGAAGAGCTTCTGAGTTATACACTTATACTCCTATTTTTGATCCTTAATTCTAACAACTCACCACAACAAACGCAAAACCACTTCAATAGAACACATGATACTCTAAAGATGATCAAGAGAGCTAGATATTTATTGAAAGAGCACTACAAGAGAAACTAAAATGATAGGAAATTCTATGATATTTTCCTTTCAAGATAGAAACTGGTAGAGTTTCAGTGAGATGAGACTGTATTCGGTATCAATGCCCCAGCCTTAGCAAGACAATAACTTATCTAATGCAAGTTAAAGGTGTCACAGTGTCACTGAACACACAGAGAAAAGACCATCGATAGATGAGTATTAAGAAACAAAAGGAACAAGATTATGTTCCTCCCAGGGCAAACACCAACTGAATAAAACAACCAAATCAAGAACACAGCCTAAAAGCCAATATCTAGCTACAAATTCCACATAGTTAGAACGGCAAATCACCAAGCAACCTAGTAACTTGCTACACTGTTTAAATGTTCTCAAGCAAATCCTTAATGAAAAAAGAGTAAAACTTTCACAGAAACGCATCAGAACCAAGTTCCATAGATGAGAGAAACAATCAGAATCACAAAAATGGAAAATTTTCTGCTATATCGGGACTTCAGTACAAATCCAAAAATAGGCACATAAACAGAGTCGTACCGTAGACAAATACCAAAACTGGGTTGAACAAATTAATGATTTTTGGGAGAGTAATCGAAAATCAGAACCTCGTGAACGAATTAAAGAGGGAGGAATTGAGCAAAGACCGAAAAAGGAAACATTTTTTAGATAAATCCAATTGAAAATTCGACCTTGAACAAAAAGATTTACCGAATCTATTGGCTTTCTCAAACAAGTAGATGAAACCCAGAAGAAGAAAAACAAAACCTAAGAAGCAGTAGATAATGAAAAGAGGCAGATGAAGAAACGGCGATACCTAAAAAGAGACTGAATTGAAGATAGAGAGAGAGAGAGAGAGGTGCTTGAGCTTGGAGTTATGCGAGAAGGATCAAAACAAAACGTCTTTTCTACAGTAGAGGAAGCGAAGAGAGAGAGAGGGGTGAGTCAGCAAAGCGAATCAGATGGGCAGAGAGGAGGAATCTATGCGGAGGAGAAAAAGGGTGTGTGGGGGTGTTGTGTGAGTACATGCAATAAAGCATTTTGGCTTGCTTGTAAAGCAGATTTTGACTCACAAAACGGTAACTTTCTCTGCCGTTGCTGTTGTTATTCTCACCGGACTGTTTTTTTTCTTTTTTTTACGGTCATGTCTGTCTTTTTTACCTTTTTTATCCATGTCTTTTTCTTCTTTTTGTCTTCCTTAATCTATTATGTTTTTAGTCAATTGTTTTAAAAATGTTTGTTTAACTTGTTTTAAAAGTGTTTTTTTTTCTTTTCTTTTCATGTAGCACTTTCTCTAGTTGAATTGACAACCTAACACATTTCTTAATTAAAATTTACTATAGTCTTATTAAAACTAGAAATTGACCCACATGATGCGCGCGGGACTAACACTATATCAAGTTTTAAACTTTATTAATTTAATTTAACTATAAGTATTTCTATTTAATTTTAAAAATCTTATTTTGAAACTAATAATCTACAATATTTGTTCGTATAATAATTTTAATTATGAACTATTTTACTCGATCCTATTTAGACGTAATGCTTTTGCATATTTTTATATATAAGGAAATGAACAAAATTTTATACACAAATTTGTAAATAAATTTCATAAATATTTAGTTATTATGATTTATCTTTAGATCTTCGAACACTAATTAATTTTTATTTTTTTATTGGAACTTTTTATTTAAACATGAAAATATGAAAATGTAACATAAATGCATAAATTGAAAAGTCATGAAACAATTAAAAAAAATTGTTTGTAAATGACAGATGTCACACTCATAGCAAACAAAATACTGACACATGTCTTCACATGAAGATAAGTTATTCTCTTATTATAGTATAGATAGATTTGAGATTGTAATACAAGTGTGATACTTCTTCCAACTTCAAAACAAAAAGTTGAAAATTTTGGAAAATGAAAGGTTAGAAAATTATAAAGTCAAGATTCATAAAAGAGAAAAACAAAAAAACTTTTAACGTTTGTAAATAATTGAAGATAGTGTAAAAAAAGTGATTAAGAAATTGATTTCGTAGACAATAACTGATTAAATCCCGATATTAATCTAAATTAAATGAATACAATACCTACACTATGCACAAATTTTTCTTTAGTAATTTTTCTCCTATATGGGGATGATGATCTAAATCATGTGTTTCTTTGTTCTGATACCATATTAGTATAGATCTAAGGTTAAACATAAACAAGCTTCTCACTTTTGAGATTCTCACTTTTGAGAGAAAGAGATATGAAATAAAATGTCTATTTACTTTCCTCTAGCTATACGATTTGTTTATAAACACAATCATAAACTATTTGGTACAATCCATATTACTAAACAAAAAAATCTCATTCTTTAACTAGACTATAATATTTGATAAAAGTGCTGGATTTTCTGAAAACACAAAAAATAGATAAAAACCAGTTTGGTTCCATATTTACAGTTGCAAGAATTATTGAACTTAAACACTACTGATTTGAACTAGATATGACTTTTCAACTACCTTTAGAATAAAATGATAAAAACTTAGACACAATTTTTTTTAACAGGCACTCCGTAGAATTACATATTACTTTTAGAGAGAAAATATAGTTTTGAGGAAAAGTGAACTTTTAACCAAAAAATGGAAGTAAATTATAAATTACAATTGATAGAGTTGCATGTAAAATTTCATTCTCTACAAGACTACATCAAATTTTCAAAGAAATGAAATGAGTAATTTACTTTTTGTGATTTTAAAATCAACAAAATTTGGGTCAAAATGCCAAATATTTAAAAGGATAAAATGCCATTGTTTTCGTGAAGACGGAGATGGGCCAACAAAGGCCAAGTTGAATTTGGTTCACTGTAACAGTAAACCCGCAAACAGAAGAGAGAAGAGCGGCTTTTGGACTTAAGGAGTGTGTAACGTAGGAAAAAAACGATAATAATCGGCGAGATTTTCCGATTTAGGGTTCCGATCTTCTTCTCCAAATGGCCGATGTGACTCTTCCTCCGGCTGATTCCGTCGTCGACAGCAGCCTCCCGGAGAAGACCACCTCTTCCTCACCACCTCTGCAGCAGGAACAGCTCCCGGAACAGCAAGAGCAACAGCCTCCCATCCACCGTGAGAGAGATTCCCGCGAGCGGCGTGATGACAGAGACCTCGAACGTCCGCCCAATCGCCGTGACCGTGACCGTTCGCCGCTCCCACCGCCCCGCAGAGATAACAAGAGACGCCCTAGCGGTAGCCCTCCGCCACCGTACAGAGATAGGCGGCACTCTCCTCCCATGCGCCGCTCGCCTCCTCCCAAGCGCTACCGGAGGGAAGATAATGGCTATGACGGTCGCCGTGGCAGTCCTCGTGGTGGCTATGGACCACCTGACAGAAGGTAATCTTCATATGGAAGTCCTGTGCTCAGTGAAGGATTTTCTGAAACTTTTTCTTAGGAAGATTTCTCACACTTTGATTCGAAGAACATTAAAGTTAATTTGTTATCGATTGAACTAAAATTGTATGTCAGTTGCAATGCTATTGCATTTTTGCTTTGCTGAGGATCACTTATAGTTCTACTGTAGATGATCAAACCGTACTTTGATTGTCCTCCTCTCGTATCTATGATTGTTATAGCTCATCATTTTTTGGGCTTTCCTAATCTCTTTACTCAATTCTTCTTTTTCGAATTATAGATTTGGGTATGACCATGGTGGAGGGTATGACCGTGAAATGGGAGGGAGGCCTGGTTATGGTGACGAAAGGCCTCATGGCCGCTTTATGGGTCGCTATCAGGGTATGGCATCTGGTTCATTTGCTAGACTGTGTTTAAAGTTTAGAGAATCGGTATTACTCACTTTTACATCTGGTTTCACCTGTTGTGAGACATGTTTAAGATGACTGTCATTAAGCCTTTGTATAACTTGGGACTCCTAGTTCATATTTCTGCGAACTTATGTATTCTGGTTTAGTAGAGAGATTTCAAATATCTACCATTTTTGTTTTGTGTAATTCTCTTCGCAGACTGGGAGGGAGGTCGTGGAGGTTATGGTGATGCTTCCAACAGTGGAAGTACTCAAAGGTTAATGTTCCTACATCTTTGTTTGTTTTTCCTTTGTATTTCTTGGGTGTAGTATTTATCGTATGGTCTTGGTGTTTACTTTTGGTAGTAGTTTTTACTTTTTAGTATGAAAATGTAAACTAGGAGATATACCTTTTGTAGGATATTATCTCTCTTTTAGCTCCGGAAAGTTAGAGTGAATGTTTGAGATGCAGATTAATCAGATTAGCAGCTACTAGAATATAATTTTTCGAACATGTTATGTTGAAGAATATTATCTCTACTCCACTAATGCGGTTGACTACCAAAATGCAGCCAATATTTTATTCCAAGTTCTAAATTTCAATCTCTTTTAGTTTTTAAGATAGTGGTACACAACTAGTGCTGTTTGTAGACTCCCTTGCTGCCACATTTAACAATAAATACCAGTGTATCTCCTTTATCCAGGGACGGATTGATGTCATACAAACAGTTTATCCAGGAGTTGGAGGATGATATATTGCCATCAGAAGCTGAACGCAGGTATGGTTATCACTGCAACTTAGTAGTGGTGCTTAAGCAGTTGTCGAGTAAAGCCGTAGAGGTAATGCCCTTTTTTTCCCGATGCAGATATAAAGAGTATAAGTCAGAGTATATCACAACACAGAAACGTGTCTTTTTTAACACTCACAAAGAGGAAGATTGGTAATTTCCACTATCTGTTTCTTTCTTTTACATTTTTTTTAGGATATCCTGCTAGCTGACCTATTGACATGCTTATCTATATTACACTTCCAGGTTGAAAAATAAGTATCATCCAACAAACTTACTCTCTGTCATAGAAAAGTAAGTCCAAGAGCCAAATGCAGCTGTTTGATCCTCTATTAGTAGTTCCACATTGGTGTAATATATTCTTCTAAAATGTTCAGGAGGAATGAACTTGCACGGAAGGTGGCGAAGGATTTCTTACTTGATTTACAGAGCGGGACACTAGATTTGTAAGATCATTTCCTTTGCCTTTACTGCGCGTTTATGACTATGATCACCATTCTGTCATCTCTGAAGCGCACATTTTCCCCTTTATCTGTTCCAGAGGTCCTGCAGTGACACCATTGAAAAAACCCAGCCAGACCAGTGAGCCAAATTCTGAAGATGAGGCAGGTGGTGGTGGTAAAAGAAGAAGACCTGGTAGGGGGGGATCTAAAGAGACTGACCTATATTCAGCCGCACCGAAAGCACCCAGTTTCACTTCTGATCCAAAGAGAATCCTTACTGACGTTGACCAAGCACAAGCCCTTGTGCGTAAACTAGACTCTGAGAAAAAAATTGAGGAGAACGTTTTGTCAGGTTCAGAAACTGAAAAGTCCGGTAGAGATAAACACATTGGTTCGACTGGACCAGTTATAATCATAAGAGGCTTGACATCTGTGAAAGGCCTTGAAGGTGTTGAATTGCTCGACACTCTTCTCACGTACCTCTGGCGTGTTCACGGTGTGGACTATTACGGAAAGGTTGAAACAAATGAAGCTAAAGGTCTGCGGCATGTAAGAGCTGAAGAGAAAGGCTCTGATGCCAAAGGAGATGAGAGCGAAACTAAATTTGACTCTCATTGGCAAGAGAGGTTGAAAGGTCAAGATCCCTTGGAAGTGATGGCTGCCAAAGAGAAGATAGATGCGGCTGCCATTGAAGTTTTAGATCCACATGTCCGTAAGATTAGGGATGAGAAGTATGGTTGGAAATATGGTTGTGGA
>OVBJ01003079.1:0-13848 GCA_900406535.1 Noccaea bulbosa
AGTCGATGTAATGGCCTATTCCCATCGATTTTACAACAATTCGTGCCGATGACAAAGGTCTGTTTTCTTGTAGTGATATGTAATCATAAAAGTTGGACATGGAGTTTGAATATGGAACCTCTGCCAAAAGATTTTTGCAACGTTATACATATGTATTTCCACGAACATTTAAGCAAGGTTTATGGAGAGCGAGCTAACTTTTTTTTGTTTTGTTAAAGGATGAGAGCGACCGACCTAACTTAATCTATTCTGATCTAAGCTTTGGATTTTCAGGATAAAATAAATCAAATCAAATTATCATCAGACACGAGCATATATGCAAAACTCGAAAGAAACGTTCGGGACCGGAATATATTATATTTAAATATAGTAGTTACACGCACACTGATTGTTAGAAACAAAATTATGTTGTTTGAGATGTTTATTTCATACTTTTTTTAGTTTGAATCTATGGATTTATAATATGTAGATACATAGATATATATATAAAATAATAATATGTAGATACATAGTTTTTTTCTGTTTTCTTTTTCTTTTTGGAGTTATGTTTTTAGTTTCACAAAAAAAATTCAGCAAAATTTATTTATAATCTAAATAACTTAGATTTAAACTGATTACTTAGATTTTTTTTTCAGATTGTTTTTTGTTTTTTTGCACAGTTTTGGATCTTTGATTGTATACAATCTGATTTTATTTTTCTTTTTTGTTAATATATCTGCAAATGTCTATTTTGTAAATAAAATTGGGCTAATATGGATATAATGATATTTTAAGGTGAGTTTAACCTTTCTTTTTTTGTCAGAGGAAATTAAACTTATAAATAATAATTAAAAAGTCATAAAATCAAGATCAAAATCAGTTAACCTTTATCCCCTTTTTTCTTTCTAAATTCAATCAACCTTTATCCTTTTTTTTATTTTTTTTTCTAAATTCAATCAACCTTTATCTTATCTTAGTGATGTGTTATTATTATTCCCTGTATCTTGTGTATAACCCAATGACAATAACAACACTCGGCACCAACTTATTATAACTCTTCATCCATTTTCTCTCTCTAAAAGTCACCATGCCTACCCAAAGGTTTTAACTTTGAATGTGACTAAGGAGAGAGAGATAGAGAAAGAAAGAGAGAGACAGACAGAGCTTGAGGAAGGGTTTAAGCAGATCTGCAAGAAACACTCTCAGGTATGGTGAGACCTTAAAAATATGAATTTACCATTAATTTAATTATTTTGTTCTGACTTCCAGATAGTGAAATATTTAATTACAAAGCTTCTTTTTCGTTTTATCAAATATATTTTCATTGCATGTGATCTGTGCATCTTTTCTCTGGGAAACACTGGATTTGAGATCTTCTCCTTCTTCTGCTAATGTGGTGGGAAAAAAATTTAACAATTTTTTAAAATAATTGTTTTATAGAAAGTGCAACTCTTGATTTGATCGCAATTCTTTCTCTCTGGGTATTTCTCTCACCCTGAATTCTAGGGATTTGCCTTCTCCTTCTTTGGTTGTCATTAGTCTCTGTTATATCAATTAATCACATACTGCATGCATGAGTTAACACCAATTAGAGTTAATTAATAGTTTTTTGGTTGACATCGGTTAAAAATTTAGTTTAGACTTTAGATTGTAAGAAAAAAAGTTTATCTATTAATTTATTCACTCTCAAATGATTCAAAGCTTTGTTAGATTTCGTGGCACGGTGGTCCACTCTTTTAAATAACAAAATCAAGTTCCTCATGAATTATTATTATCTCATCAATAATACACACCTTTTTGTAAATTTACTTTTCTCTGTTTATTCCTTTAAAAATATATATTCCATTTTTTTTTTTTTTGTTAATAATCAAAATCAAGACTGTGTTTCCGCAGGATCTAACGGCGACGACAGTGACGGAGGCGATAAGCGGCGGTGTTGGCCGCAAAAACGATGCAAAACCAACTATGGTCTTTACCGCCAACGATTTATCAAAATGGGAGAATTTTCCAAAGGGACTTAGAGTTCTTCTCCTCAACGACGGCGACGACTTATCCGCCGCAGAGACTCGATCAGAGCTCGAGTCCTTGGACTATATTGGTGAGCCAACTAATTTTCCTCTGTTTCTTTCTTTCACCTTTTATTTTCGCTTTTGTTTCGATTATAAAAAGGTTATTTAAATTATTTAATGGTTTATGTATGTATGAATAAGTAAAATCATATCTGAGTGAGACTTTACAATGTATACGAGTTTAACTTTGTAGAGTTACTTTATCTCTCTTGTATGTCCCGTGACGAAATTTAACAAATATTAGTCTGTATAATTGAATTATAGTAAACGATACGTTTTTGTCTGTTGAACGTTGAAACCAGAAGTAGTAAAAGTTGTGAAGTTATGTTTTGGAGTTTTGCATAATTACATTTATAATAAAAAATTGAAATATTATATTATTATTGCATCTTGAAAAACTCATCAATGTTTTTGAATCTTGCAGTCACTACTTTCACTGATGAATCCGAAGCTCTCTCTTCGGTTTTCAACAACCCGGAGAGCTTCCACATTGCAATCGTTGAGGTGAATAAGAGCGCCGAGAATGAGAGTTTCAAGTTTCTTGAAGCTGCCAAAGACCTTCTTCCTACTATAAGTTTGCGAACCGCCCCTTTTTAAGTTTCTACCAATCTTTACAATATTAAAAAAAAAAAAAAAAAACGTTAAAATGTGGATTTTTGTCTTTGTCTTTACAGTGATTTCGTCCGATCATTGCATCACAACTACAATGAAATGCATAGCGGTAATCAACCGCGACTTGCACTTTTTTGCATAGATGCATAAATTGAAAAAGTTGGTTGTGTGATGAGAATTGACAAGTGTTTTCCAGCTTGGTGCAGTTGAGTTCCTTCAAAAACCGCTCTCACCGGAGAAACTAAAGAATATTTGGCAGCACGTCGTCCACAAGGTTCGGTTAGTTTTTTTTCTTCGGCTTCTATACATCTTCGTGTAAAAGAGTAATCATCTAAGAAAGGTATGTATTTTTGTTGTTGTTGTTGTTTAGGCATTTAACGATGGAGGAAGTAGTGTTTCGGAATCGCTTAAGCCCGTGAAAGAATCCGTTGTCTCGATGCTGCATCTGGATACCGATATGACAAGTACTGATGAGAAAGATCCGGCACCATCTACCCCGCAATTGAAGCAAGTTTCAAGGTTACTAGACGGGGATCGCCAAGATAACATAAACTGCTCGATGGAAAACGTAAATTTCTGTAACGAGAAAGAGAACGCGGAAGATCAAGACATCGGCGAATCCAAATCTGTCGACACCACAAACCAAGAACTAGTTGAGGACAATGTGATTGTCAAAGAAGAGAAAGAAGACAATGAGAAAGAAGAAGAAGAAGGCGAAACCGAAGAGCGTAAAGAAGAAGGAGAAAACGGAGATTTGAAAAGCGACAAGACAGCTTCAGTTAATTGTCATAAGAAAGAAGATGATACTAAACCTATTATTAAATCATCCGGGATCAAGAACTTGTCTGGCAACAAAGCTAGTCGAAAGAAGGTTCTCTTTACACTTGTTATTATTATAAGTGCTAAAAGATTCAAGCTCTTCTTGATCATTGTTATTGAGTTTTTTTGTTTTTCTTCTTGTTCAGGTGGATTGGACACAAGAGCTGCACAAAAAGTTTGTGCAAGCAGTTGAGCAACTTGGAATCGATCAAGCAATACCTTCACGGATTCTTGAGTTGATGAAAGTAGACGGCTTAACTCGTCATAATGTAGCTAGCCACCTTCAGGTAATTAATTAAGTGTTTGGAAATTTTTTGCATAGGATTATTGGGCTCTTGTGAAATGTTTGCGGAATCTTGCAAGCAGAAATTTCGGATGCATAGGAGGAATATTCTTCCAAAGGAGGATCATCACCATAGATGGATACAATCAAGAGAGAAACATAGACAAATTCAACGGCACTATAATGGTTTTCAGCAACAGCACCGTCCTGTTATGGCTTATCCCGTTTGGGGTCTTCCCGGTGTTCTTCCGCCGGGAGCAATTCCTCCTTTGTGGCCTCCGCCGCTGCACTCCTCCGGTCAACTACCTCCTCCGTGGCATCATTGGAAACAACCTTATCCAACGGTAACATTTTAACTCTCTCTATATTAATTAATCAATCGCTTATGTGATTATCACTATGCATTCTCTATGAAACATATAATTTGTCATTGTTTTAGACGTAAAAGTTAAAACTGTAAAAATTATATACTCGTGTTTCAGGTGAACGGTAACGCCTGGGGCTGCCCGGTTGGACCGACAGTGACCGGATCATTCAGTTTTCCTTCGGTGAATATTTTCACAAAATATTACAATCATGAGTTCATATCGTTGGAATTTAATTTATTAAATAGTATTTTTATTAAAAGAGATTTTTGTTTGTCACAGAATACTACTAACGCCGCCGGATTTCAATACTCCAGAGCTGAAACCGGCTTTAAAGCAATGCCGGTGAGTCAGCCGGTAAGTGTCACAAATTCTCTGTTGTGCGTTAATAAATAATAAAAAATACATCGAATTAAAACATTCCGGGTCGGGTCAGGACGAGGAAATGATTGATCAGGTGGTTAAAGAAGCGATTAGCAAACCTTGGCTGCCGCTACCGCTCGGGCTGAAACCGCCATCCGCAGAGAGCGTTTTGGCTGAGCTTTCGCGTCAAGGAATCTCAGCCGTCCCTTCTTCTTCTTCTTCTTCCTCCTGTCTCATCAACGGCTCTCGTCGTCTCCGCTGACGTGTCCACCCATGCATAAACCAGAAGATTTGATGACGTCACGCGTGGCGTACTTCTCCGTATCTGACTGTCCGAAGCGGGAAGTGATTCGGATAGAGACAGCGAGAGTTTAATTGTTAAATTTGTTTTGTCATCGAAAATATTTATTTTGTTTTGGTTATTATTATTAACGAAGAATCGGACGGTGGAGATGTGGGTTACGGTGTTAGTTTCAGGACCACAGATTGGAACCTGCGGCTGTAAATAGATCTCGGACACGGGATTCTGACAGGTCGGAATCTGACGTGCGTGTATCTTTTCGTGGGTCGTCTAGGCGGGTCCCACTGAAGAATTTAATAGTTGACACCTTTTTAGGTGACGAAATTAAAAGAAAATAAATGGGAAAAAAGTACAAGTCGAAGATTATTCCGTGATGACCTTTTTGTTAATTTTTCTATAAATTCCAAGATACAAAATACATTAAAAATATATAAATTTATTCATGAGAAGAAAGTATGGATTTTGTAATATACGTGAACAATAAATGTTGTATTAAATGAGGTGTTGGACGATGTTAGGTAGACCAGGGCATAAGTACTCGTTACTTGCTTAATACTCCCTCTGTTCTTTAATAGTTGATGTTTAAGGAAAAATGTGTTTGGATGTATCTGGATGTATCTGGATGTGTTTTGAGTCCGGATACATACAAATAATGTCCAGATGCATTTTTCTTTAAATATCAACTATTAAGAAACAGAGGGAGTACTTGTTATTTGTCTAATATCCGCTTCGCAAGTCCGGATACTTGTTTTGAACAAGTCGGGTAACAAATCCAAATATTTTAATATTTGCAAGTAAGGGACAAGTATCAAGTAGTATTTTTAAGTTCGAAACTTGCTCCATTTAGACTTGCCTCGTTAGTTTATGTACAATATAGTGTAAATTTGTAGCCCATTAGACAAATCCAATATATTACTTGTTTTTTAAAACAAAACCCATAAATCAAAATAAAGCCCTTATCTTTTTTTTTTTTTAACACAAACGTACTTCATTAGATTAAACTACAAAGTACAAAAGAGGGAATGTTACATCTTCTACGATTAATACAATGTATACAGAAGGGAATGTTACATTCTCGACGATTAAGACAAGCAACAATAGAAAGATAGAACTTGAAGCAGATGGATCCCTCCATGAATCTTCAAGATAGTTTGACAGCGAAACCAGAGCCAAGCTGGGATGCGTCGGTGAAACTTTCGCGGCATAGCCGAAATGTTGGTAATTAGTCACTTTGCCATATGACTTTAACACCCAATTTTCACTTCCGTTATTTGTCGAGACAAACACGGCTGCTTCTTCAGGTTCCGTACAAACCGCTACACAAGAAGGCAAGACAGTGAAGTAATTGGAAAAGTTTTCCTGAAACAAATCCAAGGAAAACATCCCTACACAAGACAGGGAACATGGTGGTATTAAGCTTATTCCATGAAAGGAGGAAGATGGAAGTATGATTCTCTCCTCACAAGAGGAGGATGATAAACTTGATCTCTCCCGCAAGGAGGAAGGTTGTAGACAACTCTCTCTAGTAGATAAAGCGTTCCTCTTAGTTTGGGAACCACCAAAAACCGCTACAATTGCAGAGCATGAAACAATACAAGTGACTAGTGCAGAAAAATTATAAGGGCCAAGCCCAAGAAGTGGTGAAAGGCAAATACCCATAAATGGTATGATGGGTCTAGCCCTTATCTCTATAATTGTCTTTTTGTGACTTATGTTCTCTTTTATGTTTTCTCCCACATCGAAACTTATACACATTAGTACTAGTTTTTTTCTTCTATAAATAAGAACTATGACATTCCTTCCTTTTCATAGTTTCGGGATAATAAGTAAAACCCACAACGATTATAATACATATTGATATATAGTCTAAGCCCAATACAGTTAATTTTTTTTTTTAAATTTTTTTTTAACTGGTAACAAGTATCCGTTGGGACTTGCAAGTCCTTTTAAAATTTGGTAAATACTTGTTTAGGCAAGTACCTGTTTTAAGCGGGTTAAGTACAAGTCCGAAATTCCATTACTTGTTTAAAACGGGTTAGGTAGCGGGTAGGACGAAAATCCCGGGTACCCGACCCGTGCCCACCCCTAATGTTAGGAGTTGGAAGTAGTTTGCACATGCTTTTAAAAGTGTGAATTGAGGATTGGTTGTACATGTTCTTGTTTGATTGTTGTACAATCGGTCTAAGGTCTAAGCATCGCGAAGAAATTGTGTAAAATCATTTCTAAATAACTAATGTTGATCGACACCGGTTTAAGAAATCAATTCCGGTTTAAGTTGATTGCGCGTGAATTATCGGTTTGGTCGAGTGGTGTCGACCGACACCAGAGAGGATGTCGATCGACACCGGTTATTGGAAAATCGACTAGTTTGATTTAAGTCGGCTGGTTAGACGGTTTAGGGCGTAGAAACCCTATTTCTCGAATAAAAAGCTTGTGGCTGCGCAGAGAAGCATAATTTTCGAGGCTAAGTGTTCTAAGGGTGATTTTGGAGAGTTGGAGGCTTGTTCCTTTAGTTTTGGAGAGATCTGTGGCTGTTCTTCGTTGCTTCCAACTTCCTTTCCTCCTTTCAATCCTTTTCAAGGTGAGTGCGTGACTGTAGGTCTGTTTATCACCAGAGATTTTGTGTTTAGGAGTTTTTGTTGAGTTTTTGAGTTAGTATTGAGTTGTTCTTGAGTTATTATGTTGTTTGATCGATGTGGGGGGTTGAATCCCACGATTTTGGTGTTTTGTTGCTGATTTCGTCGTATTTGGTGTTGAGGCGTCAGAGCAGTGTCGAGCGACACACTTTGTGTGTCGATCGACATCGGGCAGGGGTGACGATCGACACAGTGGGGTGTCGATCGACACTAACACTGTTGTTGCGAGTCTGTTGCTTTTGTTGATCATTGCTGCTGTTTTTAATTAGTATTAGTCTAGTATCATCTTCTCGGCCTTCCATTATTCTGCGGTAAGTGAGTTGGTGGTTTTTGTGTTTTGTTGTGTTTGTTTAGTTGCTCATTTTCTGTACTTGGTGGTAGTGCAGAGAAATGGATGCAGCTGGTCGAGGTCGTAGGAGAGGTCGCGGCAGAGGTCGTGGTAGGGGTCGGGGTGCTAGATGTGGTATACCAGGGGCTTCAGCGGAGAACGAGGTGCCTAGTGTTGCAGCGGCGTCAGTGACACAGTCAGCAGCAGGTGCTGCTGGTTCAGGCGTCGGTGGTGACGCAGGAGGTGGAGCAGCTCCTGGTGGGGGCGCGGCTCTAGCTCGGGGAGATTTGATAGTGGGGCTACTGACGCAGCTTTTGGCATGTCTCCCGCAGGCGGTACCACAGGAGGCTCCGATTGCACCTCCAGCAGTCGGGGCAGCAGGATGCTGCGGATTTTGTTGGGCAGCATGGTGCTGCAGTTGTTGGGCATCCGTCTTATCGTGAGATGATAAAGGAGATGCAGAGAATTGGTACGCCGACATTTGAGGACAATGTTGTACCAGGAGGAGTGGCGTCAGAGAGTAGAGAGGAACTTCGAGTCCATTCAGTGCCCGGAGGATTATCAGGTTCAGTTGGCAGTACATTATCTTGGAGGTGATGCATATTTGTGATGAAGGTCTGTTAGGACCCGGAGAGAGGTAGGGACTTGGGTTGACTTCATTGAGGAGTTCAACCACAAGTTTTTCCCGCATAAGACTCATGACAGACTGCAGTTGAGGTTTCTGGACTTGACTCAGGGAGAGTGGTATGTACAGGAGTACGATGCTGAGTTCAGTAAGCTGGTGGTTCATACCGGTAGTGAGTTGGTCGGTGAGCGGGCACTGTTGGAGAGATTCCTTCAGGGGCTTCGGAGGGGTCTCAGGACCCAGTGCACAAGTGGGATGTACCACACGAGAGCAAAGCTGGTGGAGCTAGCATCTTCCATCGAGGAGGACTTGCGCGATCCGGTGGGCTCTACAGTTGTTCCAGTTGCAGTTGCTTCTGCTACCCAGCCAAGGGGCCAGCAACAGCAACAACAGCGCAGGAGTTTTGGTTATGGTTTTGGCAGGGGCGGCAAGCCTACGCAGGGCCAGAAGAGGAGAGCATATGAGATATCTGCTAGTAGCCGGAGCACGGGTGGTTGCGTTGGCTGTGGGAGTTTGGATCACATGGTTGCTGCATGCCCCAAGAGGGCGACATCTAGGGAGACTGCAGTGTGTTTCTACTGCAAGGAGCCAGGGCATATCAGGCTGATGTGTTCCAAGTTGCAGAAGATCAGTTCAGCCATTGGCGATCCAGTCATCAGGTCAGATTGCAGCTTGTAGTCGGGAGGAGCGCCGCTTGTGTACACTCCGTTGGAGGCGGGCCAGACTAGTCAGCCAGGCCAGATCACAAGTAAAATTTCTGATCCAGACTTCTAAATTCTTAGTGGTAGAATTTTGGTGTTGTCTGTTTCTTTTGTTTTATTGTGATGGTGTTTAGGGTTCTCAACACTAGTGGATTGTGTAGGGATATTGTTAGTGGAGTCACATGTGTTATTATACTCGGGAGCATCTAATTGCTTCATAACTCCAGAGTGTGCAGAAAGTGGAGGCATATAGAGCAGTGAGGGCGAGTGTGCGAGTTTGGTCAAGGTGACCGGTGGTGGATTTCTGGCTACTTTGGGCTGAGCTATAGCGGTGGATGTACAGATTGCGGGGCAGTCTATGCCAGCATATTTGGTTATCAGTACGATGGAGCTGTATGGTGTGATTTTGGGGATGGACTGGCTGTCTTTCTACAGAGTTCATCTGGATTGTTACAGAGGTAGAATTATGTTCGAGAGGGATGCAAGGAAGTTGGTTTATCAGAGAGTGAGACCGACTTCAGGGAGTATGGTGATTTCGGCGATTCAGGCATAGCAGTTGTTAGAGCGGGGCTGCGAAGCCTATTTGGCAACAATCACTGTAACAGAGACTAGTGGTGAGGTGGTTCTGGGAGATATTGAGGTTGTCCAGGATTTTGAAGATGTATTTCAGTCGCTGAAGGGATTGCCACCATCTCGGTCAGATCCTTTCACGATTGAGTTAGAGCCTGGGACAGCTCCGATATCGAAGACACCTTACAGGATGGCGCCAACAGAGTTGGTAGAGCTGAATAAGCAGGTAGAGGACCTTTTCAGCAAAAGGTTCATTCGGCCGAGTGTCTCACCTTGGGGAGCACCGGTGCTATTTGTGAAGAAGAAGGATGATAGTTTTCGGATGTGCATTGATTACCGAGGACTCAACCGAGTCACAGTGAAGAAACATGTATCCGTTGCCGAGGATTGATGAGCTGTTGGATCAGTTGAGGGGTGCTACGTGGTTATCCAAGATTGACTTGGCATCGGGATATCATCAGATTCCGATAGATGAGACAGATGTTCGCAAGACAGCGTTCAGGACGAGATATGGGCATTTTGAGTTTGCGGTCATGCTTTTTGGTTTGACTAATACGCCAGAGATTGATGAACAATGTGTTCAGGGAGTTTCTGGATGTGTTTGTCATTATTTTCATTGATGACATTTTGGTGTATTCGAAGAGTCCAGAGGAGCATACACATTTGAGGTTAGTTCTGGAGAAGCTTTGAGAGCAGAAGCTGTTTGCTAAGTTGAGCAAGTGCAGATTTTGGCAGATAGAGATGGATTTTCTTGGCCACATTGTTTCTGCAGAGGGAGTTTCGGTGGATCCGGCCAAGATTTATTAGGTTATCAGGGATTGGCCTATAACTATTATTGCTACAAAGATCAAGAGTTTTCTGGGCTTAGTAGGCTACTACAGGAGCTTCGTCAAGGGATTTTCTATTATGTCTCAGCCGATGACGAGGTTGACTGGCAAGGATGTGCTATTTGTGTGGTCGCAGGAGTTCGAGGAAAGCTTTGGGAAACACAAGGAGATGTTGAGTAGTACATCTGTGTTGGCATTATCCGATCCGGGGAAATCTTATGTGGTGTATACAAATGCTTCAGGCATTGGTCTTGGTTGTGTCTTGATGCAGGAGGGCAGAGTGATTGCTTATGCTTCGAGGCAGTTGCAGGGCTGTGAGCGCAACCGCCCTACACATAATCTTGAGTTGGGAGCAGTGGTCTTTGCACTCAAGATTTGTAGGTCTTATCTTTTGGGTGGTTCAATGCAGATCTTCACAGATCACAAGAGTTTGCAGCACATCTTTACTCAGCCTATGCTGAATGCGAGGCAGACGCGTTGGGTGGAGTTGCTGGCAGACTATGACCTGGATATTGTTTATGTTCCGGGCAAGGCCAACTTGGTGGCAGTTGCGTTGATTCGGCGGAGAGGCGATTCAGCTAGAGAGCGGGATGTTGAGTCTTTGGTCAGCGAGATTAGTACATTGCGGCTTTGTGCTATTTCAAAGGAGCCTTTGGGTTTGGAGGCAGCTGATCAGGCAGACTTACTCAGTAGGATCAGAGTTGCTCAGCGGAGTGATCAGAGTTTGGTGGATGCTTCGCAGACAGCTGGTTCTAAGTATCAGGTCTCATCGAATGGAACTATCTTGGTTCGTGGGCGGGTTTGTGTGCTCAAGGATGAGGAGTTGAGATAGGAGGTCTTGAGAGAGGCTCATTCGAGCAAGTTTTCGATTCATCCCGGTGCGACCAAGATGTACCGTGACCTCAAACAGTATTATTATTGGGTCGAGATGAAGAGAGATGAGACAGATTGGGTTGCGAGATGCAACACTTGTTCGTTTGGTCAAGGCAGAGCATCAGGTGCCTAGTGGTCTTTTGCAGAGTTTACCCATTCCAGAGTGGATGTGGGACATGATCACCATGGATTTTGTTGTGGGATTGACTATCTCACGGATATTTGATGCTATTTGGGTCTTTGTGGACCAGTTGACCAAGTCACCCCATTTCTTGGCCATTAAGAAGACAGATGGAGCGCCTGTCTTGGCTATGAAGTTTGTGCGAGAAATTGTGAGGCTGCATATAGTGCCAGCCAGTATGTCAGATAGATATCCGAGATTGGCCTCAGAGTTTTGGAGGGCATTTCAGAAAGAGATTTACACTAGTGTGCATATGAGTACAGCATATCATCCGCAGACAGATGTGCAGTCAGAGAGGACTATTCAGACTTTGGAGAATTTGCTAAAGATGTGTGTTTTGGATTGGAGTGGTCATTGGGGATCATCTGTGTTTGTGATAGGTCAAAGTTTTCCCTAAGATTTCTACTGCAAGTGTACAGCAAATCAATGTAGCAATTAGGGTATCAATCCAAACGTCAAGTTGTTGCACAGTAAACTTCCAGATTCAAATATTGCTAAGTAAATAATATAAATGCAAATGCAAAAACAAGTAAATAAAAGTAACAAAGATCGATTTGAGAGGTTAAATTAAGAGAAACAAACGCTAGGCCTTGGGAATTTCGCAGGTTGAATAAGAAATTACAGAATTAAAACTATCAGGACATAAATTAAGTACCGTTCTTGAACATGAATTCTAATGTAAATTCGACCAACTTTCATTGCGAAGAATATCTATGTCTAATTCTAGAATTCCAAATTTCTTTGCAAATTTTATAAACTAAACAAGCATTAAATTCAGATTCAATTGTTCACAAAATCTCTAAACCAAATTCCTTTGCGGATAGGTATTTTGCTCATCTAAGATATGTCGGGAAACTAATAATGCTTTCGCATCTATCAATTATCCTACGTATGAAATCTAGGTGATTAGATCTAGAAATCAATGATGAAGCACAATCTAGATGAAGAACTATATGATTATCCTAATAGAGATTCAATTCTAACAATTCATCTTCTTCCTTTGAAAAACCCAAAACCTAACTAGCAGATTACTCAGACATAGTTATTGTAAACAACATCATAAACTGAATAAATTGCATTAAAGAGAAAGAGTAAGAAATAACAGAGCTTCAGATTATTCTCTCAGATGAACAGAGTAGCAGAATAATCTCCCCAAAGCTCTCAAGCAAAAACTCTCTCTTGTCTCAATGAAATTAAGATACCCATTAATTAAGCCTAAACAATGGTTTATACACNAGTTATTGTAAACAACATCATAAACTGAATAAATTGCATTAAAGAGAAAGAGTAAGAAATAACAGAGCTTCAGATTATTCTCTCAGATGAACAGAGTAGCAGAATAATCTCCCCAAAGCTCTCAAGCAAAAACTCTCTCTTGTCTCAATGAAATTAAGATACCCATTAATTAAGCCTAAACAATGGTTTATACACCTAAAATTATCATAAAACACGATCTGGGCTTCTTTGTAAATAATGAAAACTTTTGGGCCAAAGTGCAATTCTCCTTTTCTTCATTAAATGCGCGTGGCTTCTTTGGGAAAGGGGGGTGTCGATCGACACCTGAAGTGGTGTCGATCGACACCATAGTTCAGCAGCGATGGTGACTTCTGTGAAACAACATAAGTCTCCAAAAATATGTCCAAAATGTTCCATTATCTCCAATTCAGCTCCAAATGTACCTAAAACCTATAAACACTAGAAAGTACCCAAAAACACTAAAAAACTCTATATACAAGGGTTATATCATGGCAAAAACCCATAAAAACCAATGATATATCAACTCCCCCAGACTTAGCTTTTGCTTGCCCTCAAGCAAAACAATCACTAAACTGTGAAAGAGGTTTGAAAATACAGGAGTTCAAAGTGTCAATGCATTGTGAGTTTGTTTTACTTTCAAAACTTTAGCCACACTCATCACAACATTAATAGAATCAAACTTAACCCACACATGCATTCAAATTAATCATTCCTTTTGACATTCAATTAAAGAGTAACCATGGATCAAGTTCATGCAATCAAGTGGACTCATTTGGCTTAAGGACAAGGTCAAGAGACAATAATGGTCCCCTTCATCAAGGTTTTAAACAATCAAAACAAGGGATAAATTTTCATCTACCCAAGTAATATCAAAGATTCTAATCATTGTAAACCCAACAAATGATCTTAAACTACCCCTAAACACTTTTTTCTTCATAAACAACCAATGAAACATTCACCTTCTTTTCTCTTTAACTTTAAAGAGAAATTTCTTCTTTCATTTTCTCTAGTGGTTATGGCTTAACTTAATAATGTGCTTTGGCTCTTTTCTTTTTATTC
>OVBJ01003080.1:720-13838 GCA_900406535.1 Noccaea bulbosa
TACAAGTATGTTTCTACAATGTGTTGAGGCATGGAGCTACGATTGGGACTCGTTGCTACTTATGTTTCTCTTATGATGGTAGCTTTGATGTTCCTCTAAAGGAATGAGAATCATGTCACACATGTTGCTCCTCATAGTCCCGTGGAGATCTTTATGCATGTTTGGCTAAGTATGGGTCCGTCTTGATCTTAACATACACTACCAGTATGTTTCTACAATATGTGGAGGCATAACTCCTCACAATCCATCTTCTCACATCTTCATCTTTTTCTTATTCCCGTACAAACACAATCTTAGCAATAATCCTAATCATCTTTCTTACCACGAAAGCTTCACTGAAGTCTTTTGATTCGACCAAAAAACTGTTTATGCCCTGGAAACCTTCTCATATCTTTTTCATATCGCCAAAAACGAAAAATACGAATTACATATTAAGTCTCACGGTGAGTCAATGCTGCGATGGACCTGAAATGCATCATTAATTGAGCCACTTTTTCTTCATAATGGATATCTTTTATACTACCTTTGGTTGATGCAGCAATTTACCTCATACGTAGTATACGTCGTATAAGACTCTCCGACACACTCAACACATGTTCGATAATCAAGAAAATGCATCTGAAACAGCCAACACATGTTCGATAAAACGTGAAAGGAAGAAGAACATGAAGATGATGGTCGTCCTTGAACTAATGGAAGCTAGGGTTTATATATAGATTTGTATAGAGAATTAGAAAGTTCTCAGAGCTAGGGTTTCGTATAGATTTTCTTTAAGATGTTTTAGAGTTTCAAAGTAATATAAAATAAAAAAATGATTTCGATCTTAAAATCAAAACGATTAAAATTAGATGAGATTTTCATTAAGGGTCTATCTTATAGGATGTTTTAATTAATAGTTTAAAAAATATGTTGAAATAATATAATGAAAAGTTTATTTTTATTAATTTCAGAAAATATTTTTAAAATAATATAATGAGAAGTTTACTATTTTATTTTCGGAAAAGATTATTATTACAAATCAATTTTAAATGGAGATTTAATAAAGATTTTTATTAAGGATATGCTTTGCGTAAGAATTATAACTAAACCACAAAGAATTCGCATTGGGCTAAATCGTGTTCTCTAATTTGGGCTCAAGTAAAAGAAGGTTTAAAGCCCATTAGTAGTACCAACGAAAAAACCCTAGTTTCTGTCTCATAGTTATAAACCTAATATCATCTCTCTCCCACAAACTTCGTCGCCCAGTTTCTTCATCAACTCAGCGGCTCGTGTCTTCTTTCTTCCCTGGTAAAATTTCCCTTCAAGGATCTATACTCTTATTCAATCTAATCTCGTTATTCTCGTATTGAATCAAACTTATCTGGAAATGGCTTTTGAAATTCATTTTTCCTCTAGGTTATGGTTTAAATGGTTTTTGCTTTCTTCGATTTGATATCTAAGAATAAGCTTGTTTCTTTTGTTATTGTCAGCTTAAGGAACTGAAAAAAAAAAGTAGAAGAAAGCTATGGCGTATGCACCACCGATGAAGCAAGGAAAGACTGGATTTGAGGAGCCACAAGAGCAGATTCACAAGATCAGAATCACTCTCTCCTCTAAGAATGTCAAAAACCTTGAGAAGGGTTAGTTTCATTTTCTGGATTTTTACCCATCAGATTTTTTAAAGGATATATCTGCAATATGTACAGCTTACGGGTATTTGGTCTTAGTCAGTAGCATAAGATTGAAATTATTAGTCATTTCTTTATCTAAGTTAGTTTTTGTATGTGTGTTTGATGGTTAGTGTGCACTGATTTGGTCCGTGGAGCCAAGGACAAGAGATTGAGAGTGAAAGGACCAGTGAGGATGCCAACCAAAGTTCTGAAAATTACCACAAGAAAAGCTCCTTGTGGTGAAGGTCAGTAATCTAATCTCACTTCTCGTTTTTCGGAATTTCAATTCTAGATTCGACTTCGCTCTGATAATAAGAAAAGAACGTGTATCTTTATAAGATGTTTGTTTTATGTGTTTGTAGGAACCAACACATGGGACAGATTTGAGTTGCGTGTACACAAGCGTGTGATCGATCTCTTCAGCTCTCCTGAGGTGGTGAAGCAGATCACTTCCATCACCATTGAGCCTGGTGTTGAGGTCGAGGTCACCATTGCCGATTCTTAGATGCAATGTGTTTTAATTTACAAATTTATGTTTGAATTCCAACGACTTCTCTCTTTTTTGGCTACATGGTTGATGAGACTTGGTGTTTGCTTCCTAAATATTTTATCATTGCAGTTTTAATTTTGCTTAAACATGTTTTTCTAGTTCATTTATTTGGCTAAACTCATCGGGTCTATAATTTGGTTGTTTCAAAACAATTAATTATAACTTATAACTTGGAGAATTAATTTTAAATCGCAGGAATTGAACACGAAATTTAGGTATAGTCGACTCTATTTTATGAAATCAGATTAATAATTGTTTCGTTGAACTTTTGTAGTTTACTTATTGAAGAGTTTTTCGTTATCAACCGAATGAATTTTAGTGTGCTCCGTTGGCTCTGTGCAGTACGATATCTCGAACCAGTCCGATAAAATCTCTAATAGATAGAATAAATCTTAGTGTTCGAATTCTTGTGTGTAGACGACGAATCTTTTGTTTTGTTTGATCAATTTGTAGAATTTTCCACACTAGGTTTCTTGCTTAGTATGTGTGTTGTTGATTTATCTATTTTATCAGCCCTTTGTTTGTTGTTTAACTCGAGAGAAAGCAACTGATTATCGAGCAAACAAAATCAGAAATACAGGGTAAGGATGCAACAAATATGTTTAAAGATTCTTGTAAAACAAAATTGTATTCTTACTACGTTAAAACATGATATGCTAACTCACATGATATGGAACAATCAAATTCTTTACTATCCCCTCATCAAACCATCCTTAGACACAAGCTGGAATAGCTCAGCTGGTTAGAGCGTGTGGCTGTTACAATAAGCCTAAAATCATTTTGTTCCCGGTCACGGTTAATAAACGTGATATTAAGTTATTAACCAATTCATGCCTCACTTTATTTTTTTTGATAAAGGGTCTTCATATTGAAATTGCAGAAAATAAAAAGTTACAAGCTATGACTATTAAGTCATACAGTTCTGAAAGCGAAACGAGCTAATAAGTAAGGAGTACAAACTAGCACATAAACATATATTTAAGACAAATATAAGAAGAGGATGGGATGGAGATATTAGCAAAAACTTAACCACGTCCACGCTTGCCGCGTTTACCCCGTTTTCCACGGCCTGTAGCTATTGACCATTCCATCATATCTTGTACCTTTTGGGTGTGTTCGACTGGTCTCTCTCGCAAGGTCCTTTGAAAAGATGTTGTCACTTGGTGCACATCTTGCAAAGGCCCCAAAAAAACCTGATCAGACGACTGGCCAAAAGAGAAGTGAGTTGCTGCGGCGATGGGTGCGTTGCTGCTCTGATTAGAAGCGTCAGCTTGATCACCCATTGCAGTAGTTGTAGAAGTGGATCCATAAGTCTTAACAGATGGAGAGTTGGAAGTGTGAGCAGCTTTAACAAGGGTAGCCACCTCATTACTTGGAGAAGTGCTTTCAATGATGTTTGGTACAGCGGCTGAAGCAAGGTCCAGAGAATCATTCAATAGTGGTTCAGTAGCAGGGGAGTTTACTTGTGCAACAGGCACAACAGTTTCAGAGCTTGTTACAGCCGCATCAACGGTTGGAGCAACATCAACAGAGGTAGCATCATCACGAGAAATGACGTTGTCTTGGTGTTGAAGAAGACATCTTGACAACTTATGGCCTAGATGCCCACATCTCACACATTTCGAAGGAATCCAAGCATATTCAACATCTACCCAGGAAACAAAACCTTTCTTGTCCCTAGCAGCAATCCTAGGGGGAAAACCTTTGTCTAATTCAACCTCCACCAAAATCTTAGCCTCTCCCATCATAGTCGGATCGAGTCTAGGTTTTTGAGTAAGCACTGGTTCACCCAGCCCTGAAGCTACCCAACTAAACCCCATATGAGAGTACAGACGGCTTGGAATATTTTTCAGAGTAACCCATATAGGAAGTGTAGAGATTTCAGGCGTAGCTAATGTTGCTTCTGAAGTCCAAGGGGCAACAAACAGTAAGCATTCATCAACATGCCAAAAACCACGTTGCAGAACCCATGTTCTAGTCGAAGCATTAGGAATATGAAACAAAAAGGATGAATCGCCTAATTTACGAGTAAAAATCTTACCCCAAATTCGATTTGCAACAGCATGAACGAGACCTCCCGAGGGCGTCTTACAGCGGGAGAACTGACCAAGCACATACTCTTTTTGATTTTCGAGACCTTGCAACAAAACATGGTTTGGAATGTCGACCATGGGCGTACCGTCCTCCAAATATGTCGGAGATGTTGCGCGGTGAAGATTTCTGAGATTGGGATCCATCTTTGCAGCCCAAGGAAATCGAAGCTGTCCATCATCTTTAAGAGCAGGTGGAGGGATGCCTTTCTCTGGTGGAGAACCTGTTACTGGAGAGGCGAAAGGAGGAGGAGAAGGATACAAACTGACCTCTGGAGCAAGCTTGAGAGGCTTCTTCCATGCTCCAAGAGAAGTCCTAACATTGTAATCGGCAACTACAGCAGCTACCGCAGCAGCAAAAACATTTTCCGAGATGACAGGGCCAGAATCGGGAGCATAAGCTTCTTTGCTGATGACGATATCAGCCGGCTCAGCTTCACGATTTGGAGAGGCGGGGGGAGCCACACCACCAGTTTCTTCCATTCGGGACAGCGGAGAGGGCGACCTTGGAGCGCGAGAGGATGAGTCAGACATCGCGAGTCTTCCCTGCGGGTCGATGAACGAACGCCAGGAGCCACGGGAGAAGGAGATCGAGGAGCATCTACTACGGTGGGGGTGAGGAAGAGGAGATCTGAAGGGATTGGAGGTCCCGGCGGTGTTGCCGGCGGACTGCACATCCGGAAATTGTCGGAGAGGAAAAGAATCTCCGTCAGCGAATAGGGATCTCAACGGACGGAGAAGATGGTGACCCGCCGGATTATCTCCAGCAGAGAGCCGGCGTGGGAGAAGGGAACGACGGCGAGCCGCCGGAAAGAGAAGCTTGGAGTTGATTGGTTTTTTCGCTCTGAAAATCGTCGGGGAAGAAAAGCGCGTGGCGCGCGTGTTTTTACTTTGTGGATTTTCCAATTCATGCCTCACATGGCAGAGCCGAAGTATTATAATTATTGTGTTAAACGCCCAATTAATAATACGGCTAAGACACGTTTATTACAAGTGTTACTGGATCATGGTTTTCAGTGCATCTTTTGAATATTTAAATATTGTGGTGATGATATTGAAGAAGAAATCTGATGTATGTTCGTGCAGCTGTCCTAAATCTGTAAAAACTCACTCTGGTTCTTTTGTTTGTGTCTCCACAGTGGCGGAGTTAGGAAAATATTTTACAGGGGTCAAAATGATATAAATCATATATTACAGGGGTCAATAAGCAAATTTTATCACATTTTATCAGATTATTTGTTGAAAATAGTGATAATTTTTTTTTTTAATAAAATTCAGGTGGGTCAGTTGACCCACGTCCCCAAACGCTGGCTCCGCCACTGTGTCTCCATCGTGATAACAGGAAGAACAAAACAGATCTTGCTTTTTCATTTTGCCTTGAGCACCATGTATTTATAGATTCTGTAGACATAAACTAAATTCCAAATAATACACATTTTTATTTCTTTTCGTTTTGTGGAAGAAAAGTTTCCCTCATTTTTTCTTACTTTTTGTTTCGTATCTCTTGATATTGGTAGAAACAAATCATTATCAAGAGTAAATTCAATTCCCTTAGATTTTTCATTGAAATGCAAAGTGGATTTTCAAATCTAAATAACCAATTATTAAAACAATAATATTTGAAATTATGTAAGGAAATTTTTTGACAAAGATTTTAAAATCTCTTATCTAATAAGGGGGATTTTAGTTTAGATCTCAAGAGTAAACTCAATTCCCTTGAAAATTTTCACTAAACTCAAAGTGGATTTTTAAATCTAAATAACAAATTATTAAACCAAAAACACCGAATTTTAACTTGTATTTTGAAATCATTGAATGAATAAGGAAATATTTTGCCAAAGATTATAACGACAAGACGACTCCCAGCCATAAGGTCTCCAAACAAATATCGCCCTAGCAGGCATAGGCATGAAGCGAATAGAATCACCTCTTATGTAACTTCTAGGGGGGCCTTGGTGGGCCGGGAATGCTCGACTTATCAATTTATTTGGTAAACTATTGGGAGCTCTAATCCAATAAGAGAAGATTTTAGTTTAGATTTCAAGAGTAAACTCAATTCCCTATAAAATTTTCGTTGAAATCCAAAAGTGGATTTTCAAACTTAAATAACAAATTATTAAACCAATAACATCAGATTTTAACTTGTATTATGAAACATTGACTCAATAAGGGAAAATTTTATCAAAGATTTTAAAATCTCTAATCCAATAAGAGGGGATTTTAGGTTACATTTCAAGAGTAAACTAAATTCACTTGAAAATTTTCATTAAAATCCAAAGTGGATTTTAAAATCTAAATAACATATTATTAAACCAATAACACCAGATTTTAATTTTTATTTTAAAATCATCGCATGAATAAGGAAATATTTTGACAAAGATCTTAAAATCTCTAATCCAACAAGAGGGAATTTTAGCTTAGATTTCAAGAATAAACTCAATTCCCTTGAAAATTTTCATTCAAATCCAAATAGGATTTTAAAATCTAAAAAAAAATTATGAAACCAATAACACCGGATTTTAACTTGTATTTTAAAATCATTGAATGAATAAGGGAAAATTTTGACAAAAATTTTAAAATCTCTAATCCAATAAGGAGGGATTTTAGCTTTTAGATTTCAAGAGGAAACTCAATTCCCTTGAAAATTTTCATTGAAATCCAAAGTGGATTTTCAAATCTAAATAACAAATTATTAAACCATTAACACCGGATTTTAACTTGTATTTTGAAATAATTTAATGAATAAGAGAAGATTTTGACAAATATTTGAAAATCTCTAATCCAGTAAAGTGGGATTTTAGCTTAGATTCTAAATCAATTAAAACCCATGAACCAATGTTTAATCCATTCTTTGTGAAAAGGTTTTTTTATTATGATATTGTTTTCAGTAAACTTTTATTATATAAGCACGAATTTTCCAAAAACAAAAACGGGGTGAACAACAACAAGATCAACAAGCTTCTCCACAACTAATGTTGTTTGGATAATATTTTAAGTATCTTGGATAATTCGGAAGAAATTTATCGGATTATTAAATTGTTAGTCTTTGTTCTTTTTAATAATTTTTATGTAATCTCAAAAACTTTCAGTAATTTCTCATTTATATAGTTTTCTTAAATTATTTATAATGTACTTTGTAAAGAATAAAATATAATTTTAATCATTTTATATAATAGAAATCATGTCACTTTCTAAAATAATGTTTCACGATTATAGAAAAGAAGAAAAAATGAATACTTTTTATTATTTATACAAGTTATAAATATATAAAAAAATACATTTGAATGATCATTATGCAAATAAAAAAAGATCAAGACTAAAATAAGAGAAGAAAAAAAATTAAAGCAAAATATAGTGTTTTCTGATTATAATGCTAAAAATAAGAGAGGGAATATAGTGTTTCTTATTATAATGCTAAAAAAACAGAGGGTTGAAGAATGATTCCACACTAAAAATAGTAGTTAAGATAAGAAATAAGGGTAAATTAGAGATGTATTTTATATAGTGATTAAAATACCGATCCAATCTGGCCGGTCGAACTGGTTGAACCATGAACCGGTAGCTAACCCGGTTTAGATTTCATGAAAACCCAAAATTGTAACTCACCCAAAAAATTCCATTAAAACACGGTAAAAACTTGAAACTCAGCCGGGTTGGGTCCATTAAAATACCCGATTTTTATATTTATGTAATAAGTTTTGAATTTTTATCTTAAAATTCTACAAAAATTATATTGTTATTTAACTATAATAAGTTAAAAAATCCAATCATTGAAGAATACCGGTAAAATGGTGAACAATTAAACTCTAAAGACTTATTTTATATTTCAACTTTGATTTTTAAATATTTTTACCATGATATTTTTTAATATACAACCACATTGTTTCATATTCATATAATTTTACTGCATTTATATTTATATTTTATTTTTAAAACTTTAACAAACTTATATTTTTAATATTCACTATTTAAATATATTTAATATTAAAAATTTAGAAAATTCGGTCAGACCAAGTTGAACTATGATTCAAAGGTACGTCCGGTTATATATCCAGTCAAAATTTTAAAAACATTGATTTTGCAGTAAAATAATATTTAAGAAAATAAATAAGGATGAATTGGAAATATTTGTAGTTTGTTCTTTTGCTAATCAGAACACTTATATTTGAGCTAGTAGCCAATATCCCCACTCGACGGAAAGTAGTTAGCCAATTATTATTATTATTATTTTTTTTTTTTTTTTTTTATNAATACATTATGAGAAAATTACACCTAGAGTGATTTTGTCACTTTGATATTACAGAAAATGCGACTTACTGAAAGTGGTAGACTTTCAACAAATGAAATTACACATCTGTCCTCATTTTATCACCCAACGATCTTTTTTAACATTTACAATTTTATGTTCTTACCTTTTTCTCTTCCACTGTAAATCACGACTCAAGCTCCAACTCAGATTCCCACCGTAAATTGTACATTAATTCAGGCAAATGAAATACTTTTGCTTTTTCCTTTCAGGGGAAAACCCTTCATGGCTTCTTCGATTTTGCTACTCGATTCTCACTGTAAATCACGACTCATATTCCGACATGTCCATTGACGATTCCTTCTACTTTTTCTTTTCTCCACAATTTCTTTGGCATATCTAATTTGGCCACAAACTCTAATTTGACCACCGTTAAACGGAGGAGCTAGCCATTGTTTTGCTGCCCTTTTTGGTCACGGATTGAACAGAGGAGTTATTGATTTTTTTTCCATGGATTTGCCGACTACTCTCTCTCTGATTTGAATTAATGGGTTGTGTGTAATAAAAGGCATCAAACATAACAACAATTAACCAATTCAAACTATAAGGATTATATCATAAGGTCTCGACTCAATCAATACTCAAAAATGATGAACTGGGTTTTAGATTTGATAGTTCGGATCTGGATATTTTAATGTGAATAGAGTGTTCGTGGACAATTTCGTAATGTGGATAGAGTGTAATGTGGATAGATTTTTTGTGGACAGTTAAGAAATTGATTCAATGGATTTATTTGGATAGTTTTATGTGCATAAGACATTTCTTCTTATTTCTGGCTTTCTCTTAGTTTGATGGATCTCGGTATTGACATGTTTCTAATGCTTGACTCCTTTTTATGTTTTGGTCTTCGTTCAGGTTTAACCGGACTTCTTTAGCAAAGTCTAAAATCATCCATTAGCAAAACCATCCATTAGCAAACACTACTAGAAAACATATATTTGGCATCGGTTATTTAGCAACATTTACAGAACTGACTTTAAAATTTTTAAAAGAAAGTACATTTCGAATCATTCTTAAAGACTGATGCTAATATATTTTGATTAGTGTCAATTATATACAACTGTTGCTAACTATACTCATTTTGAATCATTTATTAGATAATTGATGCTAACTCTATTTTGATTTGGGTCAATTATATAGAACTGAAGCTAACTATCCTCATTTTACATCATTTATCTGATAATTGATGCTAAATAGATATATACATATTTTTATTTCAAAATTTCCCCAAATATTCATAACTCACAAACTTTTCTCATCTCCGATGGCTCGTCTCCGACTCGAGCTTGAGCTTCGTTGATTCCATGCTCTTCGTCTTAGGTCGATCTTTGCTCTCCGTCTCCAGCCGAATTGATCTCCGTCTCTGGCAGAATTGCTTGATCCTTGCTCTCCGTCTCTGGTCAATCCTTCTCTCCGTATTCGGTGTAATTCCTCCGTCTTCGGCGGAATCGATCCTTGCTTGCTCTTCGTCTCCGACGCAATTGCTCGATGATTTCTCTCCGTCTTCAGCGGACTCGATCCTTGCTTTATTTCTGTCTCTGATTCGTGTCACTCATCGTTGCCTCTTTCTATTACGATTCTCAGGTGAGAGTTTCTATACATCCTTCATATTTGATTTGGGGTTTTCGTTTCAAGCTATTGAGATAGTTTGTTGGATTTCTAGTGCATTGTTATGATTTGGGTTTTGATTAATGTTAGTTTTGCTCATTGCTGTTATTTTTTCAATGATTTAGGTTAATATGGATAAATCATGGATTACAAAACCTCATTTATCTCAAGAATACATTAATGGAGTTGAAAGTTTTCTGGAATTTGCATTTTCTAAAAGTAATGCAGACATGATAAAATGTCCATGTCGTCGATGTTGCCTAATGAAGTATAAGTATAAAGATGATATATATGGAGATTTGGTGTTTAATGGATTTCTTTCTACTTATACAAATTGGCATTTACATGGTGAACGACTTCATGTCGCTGAATCTGTAATGCTAATGGAAACTCATCAACAAATTGATAGTAATATCAATTTGTTTGAAGATTCCACAATGGAGCTACTAGATAATTTGTTCCAAGGCGTTAGTAGAAATCTTGAAGGTGGAGTCGGTTCATTTGATCAGCCTGCTAATGTAGAAGATTATGTTGATGATCAGCCTGCTAGTGAAGATTATGTAGAAGATGAGTCACATGATTCTGAGGAAAAAAGAGCGTTTGATGAGTTGCTTTCAGATGCTAACGAAGAACTTTATGAAGGGTGCACTTCATTTTCAAAGTTGTCATTTATGCTCAAGTTATATCACATCAAGATTATCTCGAAGATAAGTGAAAAAGGGATGTCCATGATAATTGATCTTCTCAAAGAAGCATTCAAGCATGCAAAGCTGCCAGATTCGTTCTATGATTTGAAAAAAAAAATCTGTAAACTCGGGTTGGATTATGAATCAATACATGCTTGTCCAAACGACTGCTTGTTGTATTGGGGAGAAGATACTGATCAAGATGTCTGCAAAATTTGTGAAACATCAAGATGGAAAACCGAAAATAGAGAAAACAGAGAAAGTTCAGGAAAGAAAAGAAGGCAAGCTGCGAAGATTTTGCGGTATTTTCCACTGAAGCCACGTCTACAAAGGTTATTTATGTCATCCAAAACTGCAGACAGTATGAAATGGCATGTTTCTCAAGAAAAAAGGATGGAAAAATGCAACACTCGTGGTAGGAAACGGCGTTTTGCTCTAGATATTGATCGAGAAGTTCATCTTCATTTTGATAGGTGGCTTAGACAGAAAGTAGAGAAAAATGAGATCAATGGCATTACTGATGACATTAGATTTATTGCTAAGGGTCCATCTGATAAAGTTCTGAAGTTCTCATCATATAACGTCAATGGTCATAGATATAGAACATTAGATCGGGATAGTGATTTGAAAACACAGAACTGTGGGGTTTATATATCTGCTGAGACTATGAGCTATGCATCTTCTCGTGACCTTAATCCAAGGGCGGCTAATGTTCCTTACTATGGTAAGCATGTGGACATTATTCAACTAAATTATTATGAGAAGTTTAGAGTAGTGTTATTCAAGTGCAAATGGGCAGATACTCGAGATCACCGAGGATACAAGAGAGACAGTTTTGGTCATAACATGGTGAACTTTTCTCGTATAATACATAGTGGGGAAGGTGAGGAAGACGAACCATTTGTATTGGCTTCCCAAGCAAGGATGGTGTATTATATAGAAGATCCGAGTGAATTTGGTTGGAATATAGCTGTTCATATCCAACCTAGAGACTTGTATGATATGGGTGCATCTGATATTTCAGATGATCCATTTGAAGATATTGACATTAGTGATTCCTCTGTGAATGACGAATTACTCATTTCAGATGATATACCTAACGTTCAATTAGTTAGAGATCTTTTAGATGATGATGACGTTGATATAGGAGGTGGGCTGTTATTTCTGTTGTTCATGCTTCTTGGTTTAGTTATATTTATTCTTGCTTTAACTTTGTTTGTTTATATTTTTGTGCAGATGAATGAATTTGAGGAAGCATATAATGGAGAATGGAATGAATCAAATGGTAACAATAATCAGCGTTCTCAATTTGTGCATACACAAGGACGTGAGAGAGGAAAATGGGTGGTCAATGTAATAGGTATTTTTTTACTGACACAACTTTTCTGCACCAGAAGTTATTATATTGCGTTAGAGTAATGACACAACTCGACATATAATAACTTCTAAGCAAAAATGTAGAAACTGCATATTCATTTGTTATGTCTTTGATATCGACAAGACTTTTGTTTCTACATTCCATGATCCATGAAAGTTCTCCTTGATTCAGATGGAAATGTAACTGAGGAACGTCTTAATGCCCAAGATATATGGGGAATGGAGAATCATAAAGTCATTCTTGAGTTAGGGCCATATAATCAACTGAAGGGGGAAGTGGAGGTGTATTTGGTATGTGGCTGGGACAGTTGAGTAATGATTTGAACAAGTTTCCAATAACTTACGAAGACTGGAGAAAAGTACAATCATGGAGAAAGGATGATGTCTGGGATTACATTCAGGTACAATGATATAACAATTTTTGAGATTGCAATGTTATCAACGTTTCTTTTAAATGTATTTATATTCTATTTTGCAGTCTAAGAGCATCTCCAACCCACCATCAAATCTCCCCTTAAAACCTATTATAGTGTAAAATTCATCTCCAACCCACCCTTATTTTTGACACTAAAATGAGAGAACACTATTTTTTCCCTCATTTATAGTGTAACATTATTTCTTCCCTCATTTTTTTATTTGCATATTGATCCTTTAAATTTATTTATTTTTTACTTTTTGTAACATCCGTGAACCAGAAAAGTGTGTTTTAGAAATGGTATCGGGCGGCATTAGGGGTTCGGGAGTGGATTAAATATACTCTTGGAGGTGTGGATTTAGGACTAATTGTACATGTTCTTGTTGGATTGTTGTACAATTGGTCTAAGGTTCAAACACTTCGAAGAAAATGTGTGA